>KZ345227.1:210903-224063 GCA_002352805.1 Teladorsagia circumcincta
TAGAAACTTGGCACTGGCACGCCAAAAAACTGTGCCATAAGGGGCTAAGGGAGGGCCTGGATCATTTTCACTCGTCCGCAGCATGCGCGGTGTCTGCGCCGTTTGACGCGACGTGCTCCTTCGCATCTCATCTTTTCTCGCAGCACTGTGTTTCTCCGAGGCACTACGGTCAACGCCATAAGAAATCGCCTCCTTCTTCACCTACTTCGTCTCTTGATTCCAGTGTTTTCTTTTATATGATGGAATTCCTTTTGCTGTTTTTCCTCGAGGCTCCCCTTCAGCGCCTCCTACTTCATTTTCAAGCAAAATAACATACCAATTCAGTCGCGACCCGTTGCTTGGGTGACGACTATCGAGTGAAAGGCTATCTCGATTTCAAATTATCATTCTGTCATTTACTCATTGTGAAGAATACTTTTGGTGTCGAAAATGGCTCGTAATTCCCACAGCCCTAGCATTTAGTTCACTAAAAAACAAACATATCGGACTAGCGGATGCAGAAATAGAGATATTGCCAATATTTCTATCTAGTCTGCGAATCCAGACAAAAGCTTCCAGAACAGTGTCGCTGGCTTAGATGTCATACGATAGGACCTGTTTTGGGCGCGAGCAATTATTCCTTCACTACTTCCGAAATCGGCTCACATTAACTATTAAATCAGAGTGACACCTCCCGCTTATACTGGCAAGAAACATACGGTTACAAAATCCGAAAATGTGGATCTAAGCACTGGGCAGAAGATGTGTAGTGGCAAGTGGCGTCGTACACAGCGCGCACGAGCCGGGTATCAATTCTGGGATGGTTTACCATCCAGAACAACCAAACCTCCCACCTCTCATTGGCCAGCTCTATGGTATGGTTTTTTAGGAGGATAAAATTGATTCGTCTATCATATGAAGGTCCTCAAAAGTCTTTAGAGGGATCAAATCGCATCCTCAATGCTACTACTATTCTAAATCGAAATAGAACGCGTGAAAGATCCTGAAAGGAACCAATATACGCAAAATGCCTTACACTTCACCCCTTCTTCGGGAGCAAAAATTCGATTGAAAGCCGTACAGAGCAAGCAAATGAACGAAAAGTAAAGTATGGATTCAAATGAATGTTTCGAAAGTTCTAAGCGTCCTTCCTTCTCCAAACCACATCGCTAGGGCTCCACTCCCTCATTAGCGAAGCAAAGCCCTCTCTTTCTGAGATTAAGGAGAGCATAGAAATTCCTCGCGACCATCAAGCACGGACCAAACCGGAAATATTGGAAGGCCGAAAAATCGAAAAAAGCCCGGAACTACGCAGTTAGGAACTACGTCGTCAGGCGAATTCACGTCGGTGCGGTATCCGGAATCGTTATTGTTTTTATAGGAGACGATGTCAGACGAAATCTACAGAATGATGAAGTGGAAAAGAAATGACGTCGATGATCGAAGCGAAGCGCCGCAGAAACTATGACGACAAAGACAGCGATTTTGATGAACTACATACATATATCGGTAAAGCAGACGTATCGCCGCCGACAATCGAACAACAACAGTTGAAAGAATGTGAACAGCGTGTGAACCTGGCAGAGGACGGGCGGAAGGAAACTGAAGAAAGAGACCTCTTTAAGTACTGAGTAGCACGTCGAGAAAATCCAAAGTCGGAAGCGGTGCCGGATAGATTGAATTGGAGCCGATAGATGAAAATGAAAACTATGATCTGCGGTATCTGCATTACCAAGACTAGTTTGGAACAAGATCAACCAACCATTCGAACAGTCCGAACAGGGGATTGTAATCGCTATTTTCGGGATTCCCAGAGCAGGGATTTGCATTTGGGATTGATCGAAGTTAGTCAGCTCTTCGGAAATCGTAAACGGCTAGGGCGGGGGAGGTGGAGAGTGGGGAGAGCCGTATTTGTAGAAGTTGAGGGGTAGTGATTGAGAGAAGG
This sequence comes from Teladorsagia circumcincta, assembly GCA_002352805.1. Lineage (NCBI taxonomy): Eukaryota > Metazoa > Nematoda > Chromadorea > Rhabditida > Trichostrongylidae > Teladorsagia > Teladorsagia circumcincta. Next base: position 212,828 of record KZ345227.1, read on the forward strand.
GCTCTCTTGGGGCTTTTCCCTCGACAATCTTGATGAAATATCATGGAAAGGCGAAACTGAACCAACGAGGGTTCTTGACTTATATGTATTCCCATCCATCCTCCACCACTGACGGCAATTCTGGAGGAAAATTTGTGGCGGCATTGGGCGGAGTGTATCATCTGGTCCAAGAACGCAGAATGAAATACATCACGTACATAGATACGGCCACGGTGATGAGGTGGTGTGGGTGCAGAGGGGTGAGGTGCGGGGGGTGGAGGGCTAGTGTTATAAAAATTCAAATTGCGGCGGTTGATACCGGTACGGACGATGTATGGGTCTGAAATGGCTACATACTCTCTATTTCGTAGGATGAGAAGAGCATTGAGTGCACACCACAAGAGACACGGCAATAACGAAAAAGCCATGTTTTTCTTGGCCGTCGTCATGTGTGTTGTGTGGTCTGCACCCGACGCTCTTCTCGTTTTCCAAAATAGAGTAAATATGTATATACCAGCCGACAAATCTGAGCAAAAGTCCCTGTTCTGTCTCATAATTTTTGAAATTCCATGAGGTTTTCTTGAAAGCCAGTTCAGGCTCTTGACCCATTACGCTGCTTTACGCCTCTGTTCTTGTTTTCCCTCATTAGACCACCAAACTTTTTTACCGACCCAAACTCAGATTGCTTGCTCAGTTGTCTAACTGAATACTGGTACTTTTCAGAGCGCAAAAAAAATAATAAAAACAATTTTCATGGATTTAAATTTTTCATTTTGTTTCATTCTTGATAGCTTAGTAAGCCCTAGTACCATTTATAGAATTGCTGTGTCATTTTTGAGAATTCTGCGGACAAAAGAGCTTGAAAGCCAAATCATAAGCAAATGAACTGAGAAGAAGACAAAAAAGGAAAATTCAGAAGTTAACGCAAGGACATAAGATTACATTTGATGACGAAATCTTTTAAGAATAGGAGGAATGGAGCGAGTTGCTCGGGAAGATTATGGAATTCCCATGAGCCTGGTTTTAGACGAGAGATCGGCACAGGGCCGAAAGCCAGCAGCGAACGATGACGCCAATAATATTTGACGAAGGCGGGGACTTGGCGAATATTGAGCCCTGGAACACGGACTACGGTAGCTCAGGTGACTACCACAGATCAGAATTCCTCAATCTACAACTATGAAGCGGAGGATGATGGGCTTGTCGTTGACTTCCTATATGCACCTCCTGATCTCCTATATATCCTATATACAACTTCGACATTGGGAGCGTGTTGGTAGCCACGAAGCACTGAAACTCGGAATTGTGGAAGGCATGCGACAAGAATTCGAATCCACGCAGCGTTCTATCCACAGCGTTACTCAGCTTGGGGATCACCCGAACACAGTTGACGTCCAGTGCACCTCCGTTTTACACCTTATCAGGAACGCGACGATTTAGCTGTTCGTGACTCCCATCGCCCGATCTCAAGGCGATCTTTTACACTGCCCCCGAATCGGGAAATTCACCCACTTAGACAGGAATTAGAAACTGTGCTCAATGTAATTTGAGCGCTTATAATAGGGGCTGGGAGAAGGAGATGATAAACGGAAAGGGTTAATCCGTCCCTAGGCAGTGGCGCTTCCGCTGCGGAAGGTATGCTATTAGCTGCGCGATCAGACGCTTAACAACGCAGCATCTTACCTCCTCTCTAACCTTATCTGGAACGGGGATACGCCCAACCGTTCACAAGGTTCTCGTGACGAAGACGGTAACTTCGCTGGTTTACGTGCATACGATCCTGGTGTAATTAGGAGTCGCTTTATATCAGAAGTGCATTCATAATCTCATCACCACTTATCTCTCGGATTACCTCGTCCGAATGCCCATTATCCTGCGTCGATAAGAACGCTGCGTACATCTCGTCCCATAACAAACGCCGAAAATTTACGTCACTTATGCTGCCACGTTTTCTATCTATGAGTCACCTGCCACCGCGCAAAACCCACCTCATAGAGGAGTCCACTTTTTCAACCTGACGGGCAAAGTGAAGCTGTCATAAGAAATTTTTGACGGTTTCCTTCGACCAGTTCTTTGGGCTTGAGCCGTTTAGACACGGTGAGCACCGGGAATGAGCGTGAGTTACGACGTTCCTGCCGCATAGCGCCTTTAGTTTCATATGCGATCTACATAAATGATCGAAATTGCTGCTAATATGATGAAAGCTAAATTTTGTGTCCTATAACTTTTCTTGCTTCTGTTTCCAATAAGTGTGTAAGTGTTAGAGGAACCGATATGTGGCAGAAGGCGGCCCAGAAACGTCAACGTTAGGCTGCTTTCTTGCTTTGCTTTGGTACGGTCGGTGCGGTCGATGCCGGAGGCGTGGACGGTGACGACAGTGCGACGAGCGTCAATACGTGCGCTGGCGCATGACGCATATTTGGCGCACTGTCGGTACCTCCCAATCAATAATCCTCAAGACGTTTTCCCTATTTTTTGACGTTTTGTGTGCCGTTTTGCTTTCGCTTGCGCTTTTTTAGCTCTAATCTTTTACTTTTTCGTATGAATTACTGTTTCTGAGTTACCGATGAACTCACCTGAAGCTTACTTCCACTTTCAAAGACACTGTGTGAACCTTATCATTCTAGCACAATTGCGAGACAATGATTTACACGAAAAGAAAATAGTTGTCGTCAAAAAAACACAAGCCAAATCAACACGGTACGTAGATTACCTGAGAAAGGGGAATATAATGGAACCGAGTTTATCGATCGTAAGGTATCGACTGCACGCCGAATAGGCGTCGTGCGCTATGACGCTCTTCGCAGTGCTGGCACCGTCCGCGCCGTCGGCACCGTCTGCGCCGCACCGGCGCAAAGTATGAAAGCAGCCTAGATTCAACCCCTGTTAACTCCACTTTCCTGGCACCCACACTGCCTCCGCCTCCCTTCCCTCCATCATCTTTCGGTCCTTCATCCTCAGACTTGCCTATACGTATACGATCTTTCTTCGCTTAACTTAGTTTAATGATCAGAAATCATACATAGAAAAGCAACGTTCTCAACAGCATCTTTTGCTTCCTTCTTCAATGACAATCGAATCGCACCTGCTGTTTTTATTGGTCCCCAATGCCCACGTATATTACTGTGGAACGCGCACGTTCAAATGATAGGAATTAGATAAACATGACAGCAATTTAGAAAAAGGATCAAAATCTTTGTTCTTATGCGTGGAACGCACATCCATCACAACGCAATTTGTAACTCCCCAGGAGCACATTAAGGAAGAGGCGCAGGTCGTTAAGTAGCTCGGAATAGATTTCGGAACACAAACTTTCAGTCTATGTCCTCTTTCATACATGTCCTTCAAAGAAATGTGTACTTTAATACTGCTCCCCAGATAATCATGGGTTTATTTGAAACATCTTGGAAGCCAAGCAGCTACTATACAAACGCATGAACCCCATTCAGACTGGCGGAGTAAAGCGGCCGATAGCGAAATTGTAGATGTCGAGTAGACTGAAGAAGCAAAACAAACCGTCTATGAAGCTATTAACTACCACTCCATCTCTTTGCCCTCGAAACAAACAAGGGCTGGGTTGGACGAGTTTTCCGAACTTGCTTGCACCACGGGACAACGGCACATCTGTAATAATCGTGGATCGATCCACAGATTGAATCGATCGACACGACTTCACCTGGGGCTGTTCTTCCAAAGGAAGACACCACGATTAGTAAAAGGTCGAAGAATGGAGGCAGGCGGCCCCGTAACGGTGCTAGGCGATGCAGGTTCCGAAAGGGCGGGTGTGCCCAGAGCCTGCTGGCGGAGCCATATCCGCGCCACTCGCGCCGCTGCCCGCCCATGCCCTCACCCTCTTACTCTAGCCGCACTGGAGCGTTAACGTTGCGTATATGAGGGTCAGCACCCATGAGACACGCCTGACGCGCAACGAGCAAGAAGGGATCTCGTTTTTCGAGCTTCGGCGCTTCTCTTAGTTCTTTCCCCATTTCTGCACCACTAATCACCTCTACGTTGGTTTCTAGTGGAGCGTCTTCTCAAGGTAACGTGCATCTTTAAGACTTGTCCGAAGAGTTTCCGTCCACTGCACGGAGATATGCACGGCAGATCCCACGAGAGTTGAATATTGGCCGACATTTTGACATTTACAATTTGTCCCCAAGAGTGGAGTGGAAAGCGTTCTTATTGGGAATAAAAGAAGAAAACATACAAGGAGCGTCGGACGAAAAACAATTGACGTGAGGCTTAGGATCAAATTGATGATGCAGTCACACTAGTCTATGGAAACAGAGATAAAAAATGGATCCAAGTATAGAAAAAAAAAGGAAAGAAATTGTCAAACCATTGAAGATGCAAACCCGCTCGCTCTGCGAAGCGGTAATGTCTAATGGTAGGAGCAAGCTGGGGATAAGCGATAATGTGAGTCTCGGAGAGGCAAAAAAAAACTGGGTAGAGAGATTACAATAAGTTGCCAGTCTGACACAGGCAAGATCGAACACTCGGCAGGCGCTGATCCTCAAAGGAGGAGGATGAGTCTATTCCTTAGCGTGTAGCGTCTTACCAGAAAAGCCGTTCTGGACGTGGAACGCCTTTACAAAACGGTTCATTGCATGGTATAGGGGCACGTGCATGGAGCAAACTGCTGATCATTGTTCCTGTTCAGCCCCGGGATTGCTAGAAAGATGGCAGAAAATTTTCAAGGAATGAAATTTCCACATTTTTCTCACATTTTTTTAAAACTTTACAGCTTTCGCAGTTATATGAGCACAAGAAAGTGAAAATCAGAAAAACGAAAATAAATTGACGAAAAAAAACGAAAAATTGTTATTGGGGATCTAACCGCAAGTCTGGTTTGGACATGTTTTTTGGTATTTCCAGAGCCGCTCAGAAAATATGACCATCGGTTTCATGCTCCGTACACGTGCCTCTATAATCTGTGGTAAGCGCTCCATGTCCTCGAAAGATTTCCTTGGTTAGTGACGCTTTTCGAGATGCAAAGATGGCGTGACCTCCACAGTTGCGTATCTGCAAGCCCTGGCCACGGGAGGGTTCCTTCACTGAAGTTGAGCCCGGATCTTGTCTTTGAGAAACAAGCAATGGAAAAAGTCGGGCATTAAATGCTCAAATTTTCCAAACGAGAAGGCAATGTCGGAAACTGGAAGAAAAAGTCGTCAAAGAAAGGTGCTAATAGTGATATTCCTAACTACTTCAACATTATGCTCCGATCATTACAGAAATCGGAAAAAAATGCAAGGGCTTCAAAACGGCACCAGCAATACCTTTCTTTGTAAGACTCAGTGGTTAAGTGGATAGTAGGCAAGAAGGACATGTCACATAAACCTAAACTGATAACGACGTAAACGAAAGACTTACAGACGTTTGGTTGCTAAACCGGGACCACAATTTGCGGTGCATCCGCTTGATCCGTTACTCCGTGGGAGAGAGAGCTCGGTTATACCGTTGACTCATATACGTGAGGATGTCCCGAAATGGGACCATTATCGTAGTCTATGGGGTTTCTGTTCTTGTTTAACGCCACAACGTCTTGCATCTGGTAACTATAGTGGGGCAACTGTCGATCGTTGCACTCGAACGCCCATGGTAGCGTCCAAGCGTTATCAGTTCAGTCAAGCTTTCGCCGTTAGACGGCACAGCTGACGAATTTGGAGGTGACGAGTTGACTGGCTGGCGCACATGCGAGCGATTCAATCCACGTCACGCCTTCCGTCCTTCCTTCACATCAAACTCTTGGCCACTTGCCAATAGATGACTTTCGCACGAGCATTACTATCCTTCAGCGGATATCGCCCACTGAGACGTCTTCCTCCAGCAGTTCCCATTCGATTACCGAGGCCTTTACGAGCTTCAAGTAGGAAGTAGCTCCTTTTATTTACTTTTCAATGCTCGTCCTATGACACTCCTAGGTACAGCAGTAGAAAAGGCGCCCAGCAGGAGTGAAGGCATTCATTCTTTGAGTAACAGACAAACGCAACATTTGAACGATCTGCTACCTCGAGGAAGCATAACCAGATATAGAAGACGGGTGTGCTGCTGCTACGTACCACAACATAAGTTTGTTGGCCATCAACCCCTCCACATGATTCAGAAATTATCCACGTAATTTCCCTTTCGGCAATGAAAAGGTGGGTTTGAAATATTTTAGCAAACCAAGCTTACAGACGACGTACCTGTAAAGAGGCGACTGTACCGTACGCTGGACTCCACCAACAATCACAACTCATACTGGCTAGAGAACTCAACAGTGTTCGAGTAGCCATCAACTCTATTTTACCCTATCGCAGTACCTTGACTAAAGGAAGGTGCCATCAACACGTATCTATGGGTGTTAAGTGGTAGTCTGAAACGATCATGACGTCAACGTGGCACCACTGGAACCCAAGCTGGCTTATTTCTGTAATCGCTAAACCTGAAGTAGTCGTCCATAGGCAATGCATTACAAAAGTGCATGATCGTTAAAAACGCCCGTGATCGGCTAGAGGCGAATAACGTCCTCCTAAATGAGAGCAGAGAAGCGAAGTAGATTGCCAAGGCCAAGAAAAAACTGAAGAGAAATCTACGGAAACTCGAAAGTAGAAGCTTTTATTTTGCGTTATGAGCGAGCCGTAGGCAGACTATAAGGTAGGTAATTCAAGAAGCTTCGTAGACGGAGGTAAGGAAGCAGATCCGAAGAAGAGAGAGTACAGCGTTAGAGTGAGACACAGATATCAAAATGGTGCGAGATCATTCATGGAAAGGTCGGACATCCATGGAAGTCTCGCGTCCTTGGAGCTCTTGCCATGTGTTCTGCCGCAAGTTGAGAAATTGGCATCACCTTTGCACTCATGCCCACCTAACCTACTACTGAGGGATCTCCAAGCATGCGGTAGCGAAGGCATGATTATCCACGGTGATCAACACACTGTGAAACGCTTTGCAAACGCGCGTCTGTTATTCTCACACCGCGCACGTGCCCTATTTGCAGCTGGCTTGAACCCCCTTTCTATCTTCATGTATTCTACTGAACAGGAATGGTCATCAGGCCGGTCCTGCCAATTACCATGAGATGTATATCACTATACGCGCCTTGCAACGCTGAGTCCGAATCTGCTTTCGTTAGCTGCTAAACGCTTCTCTGAAAAAATTATGAAGCAGAAAAGCGCAGCGGCAGTGGTCTGCACTCACAAAAAACAGGTCCTGGGATCGATTCTTTGGCAAGCTTTTTCTCTTGCCGTTTGCAGTAAAATAGCTTGGAGTGTTCCTGATACCGTTAGTCCAACATACTTGCGTATACTTACCTGCGCAAAGAATTCAAGGGGGGGGGGTCAATGACGAAGTTGAGCGACATGCGCTCCCGAGCACTCTGGGCCCTGTAGCGCAGGCGCCAGGCCCTTTTGCAGAAAGAAATGTAATATTCGTAATCAGGGAGTCGGGCCCCCCATTTGGGCAAACTTTTGGCCAAATCTGAAATTTTGACCTAACCTCGAAAATTCGGCCAGTCACTTCTTCACTCATCCATCAACCTAAAACAAAGCCCTCAAATTGGGGCGGAGTCAACCTTCCAAACACACTCCAGAAATTATAAAAATAGTGTCAGGCCTGCCCGCCTGCATCATTGTAAGATCTACAAGGCATTATTTTTAGGAACAACCCCCTCTCTAACATTTCCCCCGCCGTCGATGGTTGGTCAACTCTAGAACTGCTGTTTGGGGAGCGGTTACCTTCTGACGGCTCCGCGTTTTCTCAATTGAGTGATAACCCCAGGTTTGGTTAGAAACCCGTTTCTATGGGTAGTTTGATCCCTTAAACAGGAATATGGTACCTACTCGCCACGGAAAATCCTAGAACCTGCACCACCTGCACCATGGGTACTCATTGGCGAGCAGTGCTCGAACGTGAGAGGACCTGCTTGTGAATTCTTTATAGGTGCAGCTTCTCGCGACTGTTGATGAAATAGCGCTCTCAGAAAGACTTATGAGCTATGTTCGAAAAAAAGCAAAACACGAAACCCCGCTGGAAACCGAACCCGCAACGGCTTGCTTGAGAGGTAAGAACGTTACCAGCTGCGCCATCGAAGTCCGCCAATGTGAGCTATTCAAAAGGACTCCGTGACGTTCATAACGGCGCTTACATGTGATTGCAGGCAAACCACTGGAAAGTAAGGGCAAAGAAGAAAACCCTCCGTAACTCTTTTCAGAGAAGTGTTTAGCAGATACGGAAAGCAGATTTGAGCTCAGCGCCTCAAGCCGAGTATGGAGATGTACAATTCATTTCAATTGGCCGGACCGGTCTGATGACCTTCCCTTGTGAGCCATTCGAATAGTGTTCGCTAATGAGGAGAGGGAAAAAACAAGTGGAGATTCGAAAATTCACGGTAGCGTCTGAATAGCGGAGATTCCTACGTTATTTGAGCAGAGGACTGGTAACGGAACTTCGAAAGAAGTTGGGGTCAAAAATGCGTGGTCGGAATCAACCAATCTATTTCAACGCCATGTTTCAACTTTTGTACAGGATCTCAGTGGCAATCAGCGCGTACCTACTTGATTTTGACCAATTTTCAAATATTTAGGCCATTATTCTACTGGGTTCTGCATCGACTATACTATTCGGTAACGGTCTCAGAAAGCATCATGGTCCCGTGCCTTTAGTGCTGATTGCTTGCCAATCTTTGGCTTACCATTAGCGCTTTTAATGCTTTGGCGTAGTGTTATTTGAATCTTCGAATTTAGTTTTTTCCGCAAGTAAAATTAAGATGATCAAAACTACAGTAACCGAGACATGAAAGACAACAAGCTTTCAGCAATCTCTCAAGTTTCTTAAACAACGGACAGTTTGCTTGTAGTTTGAGTGGCAAGCCCAGCTCAACAATTTGTTTCTCCATATTTCCTTACTGAAGATTGTCAATCAAAGTTCTCCTCAAGGGAAAACAGCGAAAAGATGACGCTTCGAAAGAAACTTCGAGTAAACAGTTCGTGGGACCGAAGTTTTCAGCCAAAATGATAGGTTGTACTTTCAGCCTCGGTCAGCTCTTAGTAAACTACTACTTTGGAGATGAAAGTTTTCGAATTATCAACATGCGCCCACAATTCTCATTTAATTCTTATAATTCCCTATTGATTTATTACGGAGCGCAGTGATTGAATACACTGCTACCTAGTTCGCATAGATCATAGGTACAAAGGTATAGGTACAAAAATTCACAACATATCAGGCTTCAGTTAAGCCATCCATGCTGTCAGGACTAGAAGTTTCCGAAGTTATTCTGGAGTTAAAAGCCACGGGTCGAGACCAGGTGCCAAGACGTAGTCCCTCCTACATAAAAGGAGGAAGATGGGCCCCAAGCGTAGGAGGCGACACTGTCGCGACTCAAAAGTGCGATGCGGGGCAATGGCGCTAAGGCCCTGCCTTGTGCGGTTCCGTGCTGTCAGCCTTATCAATCGCAGCATACGTGGCGCCTGTTCACTCTCGCATACAACGTGCTCTCAGCGTTTTCCCTCTTCTCGCAGGGTTGTGTCTCTTCGTCATGCCACGGCCATCTCACAAGAGAAGATTCAGGGCTTAACGTGGTGCTTTTTGCATAAATAAAACACCTATCAATCCCGATTTCTGCCTATAAGACAGTGTCTCGAGCAGAAGCGCCCCAGTCTCCGAAGTGATGGTTCGGCGGTGTAATCAGTAGCATAAGTGCTTTGGGAACTCGAGAGCTGAGGACTGAATTCCCTCCAACTGCGTAATGTTTTGCGCATAGTTCAACTCTAAAATGTTGGGTGGTAAACAAAGCATTTAATAATCAAAAATTAAAACGCTCAAGAACATTTCTGAACGTCTCCCCACGTCTTTTTCGAGCGGAAATGGTGTAGTGGCAGTGGCGCTGCTTTCCACGTGCGCGGCTCGTGGACCAAATCCTGGGTCGTGAGTCGTCGCGCCAACCAAACCTTCCATCTCTCCGGGATTGGTACCAGACTTGCTGGGAGGATAAAAACACTGACTTTGGGAAGGGGTAAGGTTGAGGGGCATAACGGGAATGAATATAAAATAGCCAACTGACTTGTACATCGGCTGGATCCCCCCCCCCAATCATTGTATGAGCCACATCGCACTCAAATTGCCAATACGAATCTACAAATGGAAGTAGATGCGCGCCGCATTCCAAAAAGGATTGATCAACGGTGAATGCTTTATCCTTCCAATTTTGCGTCTAAGTCGAATGCGTGGCTCATGTCGCTCTTATGACTAGGGTTTCTCAACATTCGCAGATGAAAGGTAGAAGAAAGAGGCTGGATAACTGATCAAGCTTTCCGAAAAAAAAACATTTTCTACAATCAAATTGCTTGTAACTTATATGAGGCCGCTCATAATCAGAGATCAGACGAGGTACTCAAGCTCTACGCGAAGCTCCTTCGAAATCATCTGATACTCTGATATGCAGCATTCAATTTCAATACTACCGCGGGAGCGCATGAGTCTATTTGACGTCATATGATCCGCGTGGAACACTTAAAGCCGAACTCCTAGAGGAAATCTGGCGAGAAGATCTCAACAGCTCTTTCAATCATAGCCATCGCCGCCATGACACTCAAAAGATGGCCGTGGCGTTCCCAAGGGCTCAAATTCGTGACAACCTATAGAGGCTGAAGCTGTTCAGAAAGAGGGTTGTCTTTGAAAGACTCGTCGTAAATCTCATGAAGTCTAGCAAGGTCGTAGATGAATACGATTTTGAAGTGCAAAAATACATGAAGGTATATTAAGAAGTGGTAGCGCAGCGCCGAGATGCACAACACAGCATGTGGTCCACAGATTAGTGTACTCCTAAAAAAATTTTATCATTTAAGGTTAACCCCGGAAGTAACCTGCCGGTGAGGGTAAACTCTATCACATAAACCTTGATATTTCTTCACAATGAGCAAATAAAATACTCATCCAGGCTTTTACGTTAATGTATTATTACGGAACAGACCTGCACTTCGGCTGAAGATGAGTGCTGTGAGAGAAAAATTGCAATAATGCTAAGAAGAGATTGCCGTGCGAGGAGCATTTTTCATAAGCAACAGCTCTTCAAACTTTCATGAAAACTGCACTTTCTCCCTCGTTTCTGCAGAGCCCAGCACGAATGATTCAGAGCCTGCTATTGAAAACGCTGACACGGGACTATTTTTCGAAATTTCTTCAACTAACAAAAAACTTTGGATTGTCGTCAATTGATTGTATGTAGACAGGCGCAAAGTATGGGATACTGATTGACCGAAGTTTTACCTATATATTG
>KZ345228.1:5565-17277 GCA_002352805.1 Teladorsagia circumcincta
ATGAAAGTGGAAGGAACTATAGAAAACACTGAGGTCAAGGGCCTCTCTCAGTTTTCAAGCCTACCGGCGTTGAACGGAAAATTACAGCATAGTGACGAGAGGAAACATGCGAAAGAGTGCGGGCAAGAGGAAGTAGTGATCACGTATTCTGCCCACGGTAAATAATTGTAGTTGTCACAGCGATCAAGGGGAAGCCTGAGCTCATTGCCGCACCCTTCCGATATGCTACAGTGCCCCACTCCTGTGCAGGGATCCTGCTTTCTATTACAGAGAGAATTGCTTCAAGAAAATTATACTAGAGTTCCTAAGAATTTTCAGAAAATGCGAACAATGAGAAATTTAAACAGAACATCAACGAGTTCACCTTGATCTTATTCCATAGAGCAACAACCCAACAGATGTCGTTTAGAAGAATCCATTCATTGTGTGGGATAATAGTCCACGTACAGCCCAAATGAGCCGTTATCGCAGCACGAAAGTGCTCGACGTCGCCAGGGTCTTACAAGATGGCTTGTAGCCACTATCTCAACTCTTGGACGAGTTAACTTGGCTTCGTGGTGCTTGCGCGACCGTGCGCTTCTTGCGCGAATACGTGTTAACTGCGCCGCGTTTCGATTGATTTGACTTACTCTAATCGTTTAGTTATGGTATATTATTGTTTGTATTGGTGCATATGCGATTACAGAGACCCTTTTTGCTGGCACGAGCCAGCAATAAATGCCGGCGAAGCAAGCCAGTTCGGACAGCTCAACCGACATGCCTGTTCCTCATTTCAAAGGGACAGAGGGGGAGCCTTCGGTTGATGCAGTCTTCCTTGTTTCCTTTCTTCATTTGTGGTCGAATCGGCATACCCAGTTCCACAATCTACTGTTCTTACACCACCAATTTGGTTGGGAGTGTTACTTTAAGGAAACGGGTAGAACATGCTGAGATTAACCACTTCTTCGAGAAAATATTATGTATAGGGATGTTCAAAGAGAAAGTGAAGGTAAAAAGGGCCGGCACGGATACCTTCAACAAAGGCCCTGTGCCGGATAGTATTATAGTAATCGGTAGAGCTCAACTGCTTCTCACCGAGTAAACGCCGAAACCCTATACTTTTCATTGTGCTTATTGGATAAGCAGCACTAACTCGACAGTTTACGCGAAGGCTTGAAATCTTTCGAACTTCCTAAGAAACTTTCTGTCAAGAAATGTGGTATCATCATCACAGAGAAGCGGATCCCGTGACCGAATGGGACATTTAGTGAAGAGTGCTGGCGGAATATCTATCCAAATTCTAGATGTAAAACTAGTGCGTGGCGAAGAACTTTTGAGATTGATCGCGTGAGGTGTCTCAACCTTTCATTTAAGTTTCATGTGCCTCATTTAAATGCACAGCGCACGCTGCTCAGTACTAAAATGAAGTTTCTGTCAAGAAATGAATCATTGAAGAAAAGTGATTTTGAGAGTGTCTAAAAGGCCTCAATCAATGGGCCGTTTTTATTATATTCAATTTGCAAGATCGCAAGCAGAGAAAAAAGGTTGTTGAAAATAGATGACCTCTGGCACGCTGCTGGCAAAAAGCGGGTGTTGGTTCCGGATTTGATGAATGACGGGCAGTAGGATTGATCTTTGAAACTTCGAAAGCTCAGCCAAAGTGGTGATGCTTGACTCCCCTAACAGAGCTTTCGACCACAGAGATCTATTAAAATTGGATGCCATAAACGATGCACTGCAAAAGTCGACGAGGAGGAGACCAGAATAATGAGAAGAACCAAAGGTGTTAGCCATATAGAGTGCAGAAAGAAGATTATACGGGTCATCGCCTATTCATTCCACTCTCTCACAGCTTGAAGCTGACGTAATGGAAGGCCTGACGTTAACGTAATGGAAGAAATTACGGGTACGGCACCTATGCTGACTACCGAAAGCCGAATAGTGCTGGTGAGGACATCAGCCTCAAATTTCTCATCATTTCAGAATTGCCGACTGCAACCCTACATGGGTATTCTGCACTTTCATATCAGGCGAGCAACTTCTTTTACTGGCACTTTCTACACCGAATTCTGGGTGGTGTTTTAGTGGGCGAAGCAATAGAGAAGCTATAAAGGATTTCTAACTTTTTCATTCACCTCAAGTAACTCGTAGAGCCCCCAGCTTTGAAAAATTTCTGAAAAGATCTGCAACGCCAAAACCGCGGTACACGGCACGGCGTCAATGAGCTTGCCGAAAAAACTAAAATTTTGAAGCATTTCCACGTCAGTAAACTTCACGCTAGTAGTGCCATTACAACCATACCATTCGACGCTCTTTGCAAATTTGTCGAAGAGTCGTGAATAAGCATCAAAATATACAAATTACCAATGAAAGAATGGCCAGCTTCCATGAGAGGCGGCATGGAGCCTACCCAGTTTGCGTTCCCATTTTTCATTTTTTACAGCAAGCAATTACGCTGAAACGTCAAGCATGAACGCTTCTAATCTCCTTGTGTGCAATCAATACTAAGGTGTTCCTAGCAGAACGATGTCTGGAGATCACCTGTTTATTCCGCAATATCAGAGAAGATTTTCAGCTCTCTTCCGGTAATAAATTGTTGACTCACCTACGAATGTGACCAGTGTGTAAGATAAGCGATGAAACGGAATGGATAAGCGTGGGAAGACTAATGATCGAGTAGGTGATTGATAGTAAATCGCAACTGCCAAAAAGCCTTCTTTTTCTAGGACGCAGAATGAGAAGTTTTTGTAAATATCCAGTGCAACCACTGTGACTGGCGAGAATCGTTCTACGTCGCTGAGAAGGGGGTAGGGATGCGGTAGTGAAGGGAATGTCAAACAAGAAGCTCAGTTTCCGTTCAAATATGAGCACGCCTGCCGACTGACCAATGTCATCGGTTATATCAGATCCTCTGTTATATCAGATGGTCCTCTGTTATATTAGGGAGACGATCATTGTCTTCCCGCTATAGAATAGAGGACTCGATCTCACTCAATGATGACAAAGGAAGTGGGCGGCGTTGGACCTGTGTCATGAAATTCCATTACCATTCAGTAGGCATGAATCAATTCTCACCGAAATAATTGAATTGCTTCATATTTCAGGATTGGATATCGAAGAAATAGTAACCAATAAACTCTGTACTGAATAATATCTAAACGAATATGACTGATTGAGCGGAGTATGGCACAAGTTGTGTGCAAAAGCAAAACCAGTTCACAAATCCAGAAGCCAGCAAGCTTATAAGTTGTAAAGTCGTTCGCACGGGATGGGCACGGTCACCACAGCTGCTCAATCTCTTGAACATCCCAAGTTTATGAGACATTTATGAGACATTGCGTCTCTGAAGGTACATATACGCTTTTTTCGCTATAAGGGACAACACGTACTTCCTTATGCCAGGACGCGACGTAAGAAAATCGTTTCGTGCGGTTCTTAAACCTCTAGCGATAACATGATGCACAAGGCATAGAGCATTCGGTGTTGTTAACTCTCTTCCGGAAGCGTCAGGCATTTCAGTTCCACTTGAGTAATGACACTATTCGGTCAGAAGGCAACGTTAGAGATGGAGGTGGTCAGTGGTACCGGGATGAAGAAAAACCATGAGAAACGGCAAAAAAAAAACCGGGAAATATGACCTCTTCCCTGCCCGTTGATTTCCGCATGAACGGCTCTCATCGGTGCTGCTGTCTTCAACGCTAACCCCCCTTCTTCTAAAAGGCCAGAGGTCTGTGGCGATAGTGGTTAGGCAATCGATGGGCGTGCCGCGCCAATATCGTCGCGGAGAGGGTCATGCCAGGTCGCCGGGGGATAACCTTTCCAGGTGATTGCGTATCGATTCATACCTTGAGTGATCCGCCTGTTCTTTTCGCTGGATAAGTTTCTCCTTGTTTGATCTTCGACCTTGTCGTGCAATCCTCCTTGAACTTAAGCTTAGCTAGCGTACTGGGGAAATCTTGACAAAAAGGATGTACATAGAGGTAAGTCCACCTACCGATTTTGGAGCGGAAAGTGAAGTCTTTCAAGTTCGTTTCAGAGTTTATTCTGAACCGAGCGTAAAAAAACTTGACGCTTAGTTTAGAAGCAGTCAGCAGTGGTTTGAGGGCAGCGAGACCTTCACCTCTCTGCATTGAGTCACCTCCATATTTCATGGTTGTTTATGCTGATACAGCATTAGTACGCATCTTTTGGAGTATTCTTAGAAGAAAACACGTATCCACTCAGCAGAGATGCGAACAATGTCATCATGTCGCCAATGTGTTGATGAACGACCTCTAATCCCTCCCCTGACCGAAGATCCCCTAGGCCCTTATGTAAATGTGTTCATGAAGGTAGCGCATAGTTGCAAACCCCACGTTCCTGCTGTACTTTTTTCATGAAGGCATCAGAGGTCACAAAAAATGTTTTTGCATTCAGAACAGCTGCCAGTGGACAACCAGCGTAAAACAACTGATAATCGTGACAGATGACGGCTCAAAAATGAAATGCAGGAATAACGACCTCATTGACTGATATCCTAGTGACATCATAGTGTGCGGTTTTGGGGTCTTCTCCGAAAACAATTCCAAATAATAAGTGGAAATTTCACATAGACCTGCATTTTAATCTTATTTTCTTCACGCGATGAGAGCTTTACTGCTGGCTTACTGGCTTTACTGCTTTAGCTAGAGCTCAATTGCGCCGACAGAAAGCGCCGCTCATTACCCGTACGGTCCGGGAATCAGATCATGGATCTTACGCCCATCAGGCCAACCGAGTCTTCCATCTCTCTCGGTTAGGTCGGCCTGGACTTGACGGAGAAGATAACAAACTGGCTTAAACGTCGAACGCGCCAAAAGTGCCTTTACGATTTCGAACCAAGGGAGAATGCATGGTGCGTCCTTGTCCCTTTCACTGACGATTTCGTAGAATTTTGGAATGATTCTCAACATCAATCCAACAAAACGCATCAATTATTCTTTCCTTCGATCGGTTTGACACGACTTAAAGGTACGGGTCGGGATCGAAGTGGCATTGCAGTTTTTCGGAAACTACAAGAAAGCTACGAGGAGTGTGAGTGGAGAGATTATTATAAAAAGCACGATAGAAAACAGTGAAATTCCCCTTGTGGTATAACAGAGAGACACAGCATTGAGGAAAATGAGAGAGACTACGTCGTACGCGAGAAGGCGCAAAAGCAACGTATGCCGACCCTTAGACCAGTAACGCAGGCAACATACTAGGCTAGGTCTTGGCGCCCTTGCTGCGCACTTTTAGATCGCGGCTGGGTCGTGGCTCATGGGCTCAAGTCCCTTTCACTCACTCTAGGAAGAAAAACCTCTTTGCATCCACTCCTTACTCGTGGTTGTGAGCAAAACAAATCAGGGGATCATTTCTTGCTGAATTGCATTCTTTCGAGGGACCTTCTCAAAGGAAATAATTTAAGAAAATAAGAACTAAACTTGAATTGGAACGAATAACTGACAGTTTAATTCAACCACTTACTACAATTAAAATGAAGAAAAAAAATGCCCTTTTCTTAATTGTCCTGTAATGAGCACGAAAGAGGATAATTCAGCCATTTACGATATTATTCTTCTGCCAACGAGGTTGTTAGGTGGAACTTTTTATTAGTGGCCTATGGTCAGCCAGTGACGTACATAGTTCCTGCCCAGGGGATCCTGCGGACACGGAAACTGAACTACTTTTTTTCGTCATACAATAGTCTCTTTCCCCCTACTTTTTTTTCGACTTACTCTCTTTCCCCCTCCCCTCCCACACACCTCCTGCCAACAATAGTGCAAAAACATTACAGATTTTAAATTTCACTTGGAATTATTGACATGAAAAGTCCTAAACGGGAGATGAGTAGGAATGAGACATAGCTATTATGAATACGGCAGCATCGAAGACTGCTCTTGACGTATCTTACAGTTTACTGAGGAAATCAGCTGGAGATGACGGTGTCGAATTCTCCATAGAACGTACAACAGGAAAAATTAATAGAATTGTGTGTGCCTCTCTTCCTGTCAGAGTTCATAATATTGATGATAATAAACATCAGTTGAAAGTAAAAGACATAGTATCTATGACATCATGGGACATCATGAGGGATAGCGATAGGAAACCTAAACAGAATGTGATCGTACATAAATTTTCGAGCCCTCCTCTGTGAGGAAGGGGTCAAATTTATTTCTCAAGAGGCACAGTCAGCGAAAAAGCAATTTATAGCCGAACAAATCGTGTCATTGAGTAAAATCTGGTTAAGTGATAGTTGTTATCGCTCACTCGTTCCAGCTGCCTCCTTCATTCCTGGTGATCAAGTCCTAAGTGCAACCATAAGCCTAATGTCACACTCATAGTGTTCCAGCCCTTTCATGTGCCCTTTCTTATCAGTGCTGTTAAAGCAGTAGCTTAGTAGTTGTGAGTGGACGCATAATAATTTGTCGCCGGAATGCGAAGCATGTCTCAGAGGTTTTTTTGAAAAGAAAAATGTTTTGCTACATTGGAACATTTTTACATTACTTTTGTCAAGATCATTGCACTTATAGCGAATAATACCCCCTTAGGGCGACGTCAGGCTTCGCGAACCGCTGGATAAAAACGTTGCACCAGCGAGTCGAACTTTGTACAAGGACTCAATAGTGGCGGGACCCAACGTTCAAAGGAAATCTCGCCACTTTCAAACAGTATCACTGGACAGTAAACACAGTTTGAAAGTGGCGGGACTTCCTTTGAACGTTAGATCCCGTCACCATTGAGTCGCTAATACATAGTTCGACTCGCTGGTGCAACGTTCGATTCGCTGGAGCAACGCTTGTATCCAGCGATTTGCTAGCGAAACGCTCGATCCGCTAAGTCTGACACCGCCCATATGGGCGAAATGCTCGCCTTCTCGCTTTCATCAGGGTCTAGAAGTGCGCAATTTGTAGGTGCATTTCACCACGAGATCAGATGGTTCAATTCTTTAGGTGGCTTCGATACAGGTGCTTATTGGCCGCGGAGGTCCCGTTTTCCCAGCTCAAAGGTGCGCGATAACGACGTTAGGACTTTACGAAGCCCGCTGCGACCGCTTAAATTCAGGCGAAGCTTGTCACAACAACACTTCAGCACAGTATTACGCCGAGTTTAGCCGAGAACGGCTCTCAAAAAGGCTCGTTACTTCCACGTCGAAGGGGGCCATATAAGATCTCAGTGACAGAACCCCAAGAAGTTTCAGTTTCTTCACAGATTTCCAGATTTTATCGAAACAGACGGACCCCTGACCTTAGCATTGTGCTGTGTGGGCAACACAATAATGGTACAAACTACATATGTCAGAATTACCAGAAAGTGGAGGTTCTTCGTAGCATCGTCTTTCGTACCATCTCTGATGTGGTCAATTTTTGTGATGAACTGATTCATTCGTTGTTGTCTAAATAACGTTATCTCTTGAGAGGCCCACGTGAGTAGTTGACAAGTAATTTCAAGGGTGATGGCTCATGACTTCTGCAACAATGGAGCATAGAAGGGTCAAAGAAGGATATGCTGGGCGCAAACTTGCTCTGGTTCTATCACCCTCACGTTTCCTTGTAAACCTTTGATAATTCCGAACTAGAAATGGGAGAGGGCGTCTAGTAAACTGCAGAGGTATGAAGCGGTAAGTGAATCATTTTATTGCAAGAAAGGTATGGACATGAAACCTCAGATCGGAAAAGTTGGTTTGGTACACCTATATCAAATTCTAGTTCCACCTCACAAAAGTATCTTCTACTGCACCTCCGCTTTGAAAGTGGATTTCATGAAAAGGCAGCCCGTTGGAAAATCAGTTAAAGATAGTCGGAGATGCACGAAAGAAGAAAAACTGCAGAAAATGACCCAGAGTCCGAGAAATGAGACCCGCTGATTGCATTGATGTGATTTTTTTCGGTACTGCCCTCTTCACATTAACGCTACATATCTTTGTTGAAGGGCTAGAAAGAAGGACGCGAAAGGTCAGCGTACCGGCCCGATTGGGCCGCGGGGAAGGCTACGCTATATCGCCAGTGCATATCCTTCAATGCAAATTGCTTGTCGATCCCCCTCCCCTCGAATTGTCCTGTCTCTCCACTAGGTAGGTTTTCCCTTCTCCAGCCTTTATATTTATCATGGGATCCTCCTTTAACCTAATTCCGAAAGGTATGCACAAACTGTGCCTATCTTGACATTAAAACGCCCTCATGATATCATGGAATAGTAAGAATTTTGAAATCTGTGCAAAAGAATTTTTTCCTGGAACCGTGGCGCAGCATAGAGCCACGCTGCCGCCAATGTGGAGGCGACATAAAAATAAATAAACAAATAAATACTAATGTGACGAGCATATACTCGACAAACTATGACATAAATGAGACGAATGCAGAAACATTAACATCACCAAGATGATTTCAGCGACATGCTGAGTGTTAAAGATTGATAAGGTCCCGCCTTTGCTCCTTTAAAAAACAACCACAAGGCTGATTGAGCACTACAAATAGTTTTGGACTTTGAACTGCGCTGCAAGCTTTATTGCGAAATTCAGCAAAGGTAGTGAGAAAGGAGATGTAGCTGAAATCTTTTCCATTGAAGTAAAACGTCCTTGAACAAGAGCATAAAAGCATAAGCTAATTCCCATGGGTACGAGCGTATGGCAAAAATTTTTGTGGGGTGCGAGAAGACGAAATTTTGAACCTCACAGGTTTTTGAAACTCAATTGATTACGGGTGAGTGACGCTCAGAGACATTTGCTTTCCCATTTTCCTATCAACATTCTCAATCCTGAGAAATGCCACCTGCGCTTTCGTTGCCATTTTCCTGCGATAGGCCAAGAGCAATAATGTGCTACACATATGTAAATGCACGGCTGCGGTGCCGGGACTCCCCTATTTGAGGGCATGCCCAGGATCAAATCGGTGTGGTCCTTGCACACGAATACGAATGTACTGCTGCGAAGTGGGCTGGCAAGGGCTTACTCACCTTTGAATCGGATGTGCTGAGGCAATCAGAGACAGCGCGGAGAGGAGAGTATACGGCGAGAGTGCGCAGCAAATGAGTGGGCGCCAGACAACAGCCTGATAAAAGAAAATTCCGCAGCTGCTGCAGCTCACTTTGCAAGGCCCTAGCACTCTTGTGGGTGCTTTCAGTGCACGGGAATGCCACATTAATTGACCCCTAAGGGTCTATCCTTCAGACCGAAGGGAATCGTCACACGACTTCTGCCTGGATTGCATCTTTAAGCTCAATTTTTACCAGCTCGGGATGACCGGTGAATCAATCAGGTCAACTTCCCTAAAGATTAGTGCTCTTACTTCTACTACGTCGTCTTGGTACCTACGACCCTGCTTAGTGAATTCGGTAGGCCGAAGCAATGATTGGACGGGTGGTTTTTCAAAAATCTTTTATCTTCCCAGGCTCCGAAGAAGGCGACAACGTTGAAACGTAAGCCGAATAAGGTGTTATTCACTGGTCACAAGCTGACATTCTGGCATACGAACATACTAAAAAGTGAATGGATAGATTCATTGAGAGCCTAATGTTGACGCTCCCTAAACTGCCCTGCTCACTTTGCTAGCACCAGGGCAGAAAGCACCAGGGCGCACGTGCTGAAGCGCGAAAGGTGCAGAAGTTCCCATGGACAGAAGATTGACACGAGGAAAGAAAGCGAACGTGCCAGGATGACGTGTGGTCACGTCGAGCCGGGGAAAAGCAGTAAATGAACAGACAAAACTTTTGAAAACGCCTGAAAGCACATTGTAAAGCATGCCGCCAACCTTCTCACAACTTTATTGTCAGGAAAATTGTAAAGTATAGCCCCCACATCTGTGAAATTCTAACAACTACTGATTATTTTCCAGCTGATCGCCCAGCTCACAATCAGACACTGACTTAGAATACCACGAACAGTTGTTGTGGTGGATGTGCGTTCGGTTGGAAAATGTGTTCCAATATGATTTTCCAGGAGTTTGCCTGGCATGGCAAAAATTTTGAAGTTGACCACGTCTGGTCGCTCTGATATTTAGGTCTGCAGAAAAGAGGAACACCGTAAACTAAGACGGAGAAGAGAAGGAAAAAAAGCTTTCCTTGAAAATCAGTTTTCTCTGCCCTTTAATCACATTCATCCGTGTAGAACTCGTTATGCAACGGATATCGGGTTACAAATAGGGACAAATATAAAATAGAAACCTATATCAGGATCACAGGAAAAAAGATAAGCCCAGAAATAAATAGGAAAGACGAGTTACGTGACTCCCTTCGCAGTGAAGCGATTAGCACCGTAGAATGACTGTGATATCTGACAGTTGCAGCACGTCCGTGCTATTTTCGGGGATAATAAAACAGATTAGAGCAAAGCTTGTTTTTGCTCTACGAGCCAAAAATAGGCCACGCAAACCTAGTTTTAGCTCGTTCCCCTTGAAGAGGGGGGGGGAGGGCAAGCGTTTCCGCGTTGCCAGTTACAGGTGAGCAGGTGATAAGTCGTTACTACACCGTCAGTATAATACCGTACCATTACTATACCATCTATATATCACATCACAATATAAGTTGATGTTACAAAACTTACTAAACCCTATGTGAACTTCAAGTAAAATTGGCACTAGGCCGAAAGCTTGTCAAGTCCTCCAAACTTTGCAATTATATGGAGGTTCAGCCTTTGAAGCAGTGAACATTTCAAAGTCCTACAGTGCTTTTAAGCTCATGAAATAGATAGTAAACTAAGACGGCAGAGAAAAGGAAAAAAGAAGCTTCGAAAAATGCACAGCTGGGCCGTAGTAAATTGAAATTTGAGAAGGAAAGACTAGCGTCTGTGGAGAACTCCTTTGAGCGACACTAGCTCGAACCATATCTACGAATTTATGCATATTCTGCATTAATTTTTCACTGCGTCCCAGAAGACGTCATAAAATGGCGAGAAGACGAGCAACAACAGAACGAAGCTAAACAGAAATGGAGTGATAAGAAGTGCATTTGTGTGCGTTTTGTGCAGTAAGTAGCAAAGTCAATATTATTTTATTCGTCAACATACGAAAAATGATAAGGACAAATATTTTAGGAAGGCGCTGAGAATAACTGTTCCGAGTAGCCTATATGTCGTTTTCTGCAAGTGAGGCGCACCACAGATTTACACTCAATTCCGGAAAACGAAGAGATCGTAGCGTGCAGACCACACACCACAGGAGGACGACGCCAAGAAAAAAAACCGCGGGTTTCCTGGCCGGCGTCACTTGTGGTGTGTGGTCTGCACTAGACGCTCTTCTCGATTTCCGAAACAGAATACACATAGACTGCGTCGCCAGGCACTCTTCAACGAAGGTATTAGTATTGGTAAATTTTGAGAGCGCGCTTATAAAGGGAGGAAGCATGCGAAGATGAGTGATGCTTTTGAGGATGCGTCACGCATTTTATCACTTGAGTCCGAAACTGTAGGGTTATCTTGCACGCAATTTCGTCTGTACATACAACCTACGACCTACGAATTATGGGAAACAGAGACTGAAAAACAACGAACAAAGAGCTGAAATCATTCTCATCCTTCTAGGCAAGTCTGGTGTCACTTAGTCGATCCCGTAGGAATGGAGCGCTCGGGTGGCTTGGATAACATACATACAACCTAGGATTCGATTCCTGGCAGTGCAAGTGACGAGTAGCGCCACTTTTCCCGGACACCCGACAGGACGCCCGCCGCGCTGGAAGAATAGGGCGATGTCAGATTTTGCGAATCGAACGTTGCACCAGCGAATCGAACGTTGCACCAGCGAA
>KZ345228.1:17497-28246 GCA_002352805.1 Teladorsagia circumcincta
AGCGATTCGCTAGCGAATCGCTCGATTCGCAAAGTCTGACATCGCTCATGCACAGGTCTCACGGGCGAGTCCAGCGCGTACTGCAGTGATTTTGCGTCAAGTTAAATGGAATGTGCCATTGTACGTCCTACACTGCACAGCACGCGCTGCGGCTCGTCCAGTGACGCGTCTGTGTCTCTGTTTTCGGAATGGCGTCATACGTGAAGGAATTGAAATCATGTTTTCAGAAGAATAAAGCAGACATGTCTATGAGAAATTGTAAAATGTTGGGAAGTTAAACGAAACTCGGTATAACTCGGTACTAACTTCAATAGGGCAGACGAAAAGGTGGCAGCTACAACGAAGACCCGCTTCAGGAGTATAAGGGTCGAACCCCGAATTTCGTCCAACGCGATGGCTGATCCTGCCCCCCCCATCATAACCCTGTTCTCTGATCTTGTCGAAGAATCAGGTACCGCTTAACAGAGTGCCTCAAGGAATCAGCTGACATTGACCAATATATCGCGAAAAATTGCTGGCGATAAAAATAAAGTGGTCATTAATATTTTAGCTCCGCCTACGAATACATCAACGAATGAGTGGTGATGGGAAACCCTGATGACAGATGAAAAGGTTCAACGAATTTTGTCTATTTTTAATGTGCAATAACTAGTTTAACATTATAAATGACTTCTTGTGTTGGTATAGATGAACCGCAGCGGTTGGCAGTTGCTCGGCAGCGCCCTTACACTTCAACGGAAACTGAGAGCATGCGGCGGCTGCGTGTGTCGTAGCTGTGAAAAGAGGGTTTGGTCCTGACGACGTTTTCAGGACATCGCTAACTGATAGGTTGTTGATAGATTGTTAAGTGACAGGATTCGGTCAAATTTTGATTAGTGCAGATTCAGCTTCAAAAAGATTAAACCGGTCTGTGATGGTGGCTGCATGGTTCAAAATTGGAACGTGGAAAAAAACGTGCTCCACGAGGGGAACGTGGTGTTTTTAAAAAATGAGATGCAGTCAAGCAAAATTGGAAAAGTTGCGAGTGTAGGCTACGAGTGTGGAGAAAAAATACAACAAATGTTCAGATCTACCGAAAAAGAGTTCCAAAGAAAATTCTCTGTTTTTCCGGACATTTATGCGTGTATCAGGGCACTTTTGCACACATGCAAATCTGTGGCAAAGGAAGTACAGGGTGGGCAAAAACTATGGTACCAAAATGAAACAGCCACGAAAAATCTGTACAGGGAAAAAAAGACAACTGTATTGTTGAAAGTCATAAACCGAGAAGAAGGTTGTCTTTTAAATTGGGGGACGTTTTGCAATGACAAAGGGGCGGAATATTCCGGCTAATCCACTCACCGCGGCATGTGCTCAACGGCGAACTCCTCTCAAACATCCTACTATGTATAAGCGGCTAAGTGTGCCTGTTGGTGTGTGTGTATGTGTGTGTGTGTTTGACCGGAAATTCATAGCTCGGGTACCAACGGTCGCCAGTAGCTGATTTTAGAATATGATATAGGGGGTGGAAACGGAACATGTTTCGTGTGGGACAAAAAGTGATAACAGCTTATAAGAGCTGATAAGAGGCGTCAAAACGCGGATTTCACGAAATTCACAGCGGGTGTCCCAGCAGCGGTGAGACGTTGGTTCTGACAAGTGATGTGGAGGTTGGAACGGGAACATTTTGGTGTGGAACAAAAAGTGATTACAGCTGATAAGAGCTGAAAAGAGGCGTCAAAACGCGAATTTCACGAAATTCACAACGGGTGTCCCAGTAGCTGTGAGGCCTTGGTTCTGACAAGTGATGGGGAGGGTGGGACGGGAACATATTTGGTGGGGGGTCACGAAGTGGTAGGGACTGACAAGGCTGATAAGAAACGCTGGAATGCGAATTTCGTATTGAATCCGAATGGCAATCCATCGCCATTTCCGCTACTGTACCTGGAGTCCCGAGGGATGTACAGTGGTTGTTTGATAGGATGCTGTTTTGAAAATTGGGTATTTCTACTTTAACATCATTAACATCATTCATTATTCGACCGCTAAATTATCCTGACCTCCGATTCATGGTGGTTGCTCATAAACACAATTTAGTTCCGCACTCACCGCGCTTATCACACGCTGAGCTCCAGCAGAACAGGGCAGCTTATCAAGAACAAAATGAATTTCATAAAGCAACAAACTGTTTTGTTCTCCAACAGCGGGACCTAACCCTCTACAGGTTGTCCACTTTCTCTAAAGCCTGAAAGTCATGCGCGCAGTAGCACGCGGAGCTGAACTGGTACAGTTAGAATTTATTTAGGCATTCCTCGGTCATCGTGGCTGATGCTTCATAAATAACAGACGAAATTATCTCGGTTGAGCTTCGAGCATGCATTCGAGGACACTTGTTACCGTAATTTGTGCCCTCCTCATGCATACACGCCCACTTTTCCGTTCCAATTTCACAATGGATCAACAAGCGATCGAAATTTAATGGTGCCAGTGGGTAATAAACTGTGTGATCCGTAAGAAGCCGACGCCACCAGGATGTTTTTTGCAATTTC
This sequence comes from Teladorsagia circumcincta, assembly GCA_002352805.1. Taxonomy (NCBI): domain Eukaryota; kingdom Metazoa; phylum Nematoda; class Chromadorea; order Rhabditida; family Trichostrongylidae; genus Teladorsagia; species Teladorsagia circumcincta. Next base: position 20,026 of record KZ345228.1, read on the forward strand.
TTCTCCTCAAAGATTCTAATATCAGAAGTGGGACCAACCTATATTTTCACCTATTACGATGGAATTGATGTTTGTGACACCTCTTACTTTTCTTAACGTCCCCAATTATCAAACCACAAATCAATCCTTCATACCGTCCTTCCCGGGCCGGTTAATTGTTACCGGTCTTTTATGTGAGGGTAAGAAGGAGTGCCTTCCAGTTATCCTCCTCAGGTCAGGTCATCTCAGATTAGGACACCTCTGACATGCTGATCAATGATAAGCCTGAGCCTGAGCCTAATTCTATGCTCAAGCTCAAGGCAACCTACTATAAGCACAAGATCAGCAGGAGCCTGAATCAGGCCTAACCTTATGCTCCAATGCTTGCACAGCTGTAGTGATGTACCCTAGGAGAAAAAATGAACCGTAGACTATGTTCAAGATCAGCAGTATTTCGCAGTGCATTACGAACAATGATATAATAGCATATGTGCATAAGAAGTATAAGAAATTCAAGTGGAAGTTCAGTGCGTGGCCCACCCCAAAAAGGTTGACTCACGCCGAACGTTTTGTGTAAATGTTTTAACAATAGACATGCCATTTTGATATAGGACGTTCTCTGAACGAGAGCAGAATTCAGTTGCTATCACGTGGGACAGGAAAACAAGGCAAGAAGACCGTGATGAGTGATGCCCAACAGTTTCGATGGTATCAAACGACCAATTGCACACACAGAGTGCAGACAATGGTTTTATCAAAGTGTGAACGAGCCATGAGCACTAAAGAAGGTCAGACATATGATTATGAATTCACTGCTCATTGTGTGGTCAGATCTTATTTTCCCGAATACAAGTACTAAAGTGGCATCATTCACCAACACATTGGCACATGTGCCGATTTCGTCGTGTCACACATTTATTCATTTCTTATGCACTCCTGTGAATGCGCCATTGTTACTGGGTTAACGCAAACGCAGAATCAAACAAAACAAGAGTAATATGTAAAAGTAAAGGCCAAGCTGGCAGAGACTGTTAAGCTCGCATACAACAAAAAGAGAAAAAAGTGTTGATTCTTCGATTTGCTCAGCTATTCCGCTAACGTGCTTGTCCGCAAATTTAGAATTCCATAAGGACAACAAAGGAAGGTCATTCACGGCTAATGTACTGACTGTGTGTCGATCCGTTATATTTATATTTATAATTATATTTATATTTATTACATGAGATTAACTCATGTGAGGTTTCAGATAAAAGGGAACGCACGAGAACGAGGAACGAACCTTGCACAACAAAACACATACTAGTAACCTACAAAACGAGAGATTCAAGAAAATATGAAAAAATTACAAAACCCTACGGAACTAAATACCTACCGTTGCACTTTCTTGGGAGCAATGTGAGCTTATCTTTTGAATTTTGGGTGTTTTCCGTGCCTTCTTGACAGAAAGTCCGGAAAGGTGGAGAGCAAAAGGTGTTTGAAGGGGTAATGTGCAATTCGCAAGTTTAGGTCCTTGAAGACGACAATGTTCGCCGGAATAGATGTTCCACCTACCAACCTCAAGGCAAACCTATAAACTACAGCGTCAACAACGACAAACTTTCAAAATGAGAGGGCCTGGAGTTGATTCCAATCTTAAAGCATCGAAGTGGTAGAGTGAGTTAGAAATATGTGACAAAAAAGCACCAGTTGGTCATGGTACCATAGTCAAAGGTGGTGGTCAAGATTAGAAGGCAGCCCAATGAAATTAGGGCAGAGGGACCGGGTAAAGTAAACCATGAAAAACGCCCGGAACTCGAGAAACAGACCCCTTCACTGCCCGTTGATATCCACACTGATGCGACTCTCCATCCTCTTCAACGCGGTGGGGAAGATGTCTGCCCACTACGAGTTCCCTCCTTTTAGTTTCGACCTTATCGTGAAATCCTCTTTTGGAACTGCTGTTCAGTGAATTTCGTTTCTCCAAAGATGGCGCCCTCACTGAACAGAACTCTTTCATTGATAGGTCAAGGCAACGTAGACAATTATTTGAGTCAAGTCTTACCTAGATATTTCTTAACAAAAGGTTTTTTTTCGAGACTTCCCAAATGCTCAATTAGGTTAATTGTTCTTCCTCTGAAGCGTTCAGCGAGCGTTGGCACATACGATTTACCCAACGGGATGCAAGGAATTATGGGTTTTCTAAGCTTTCTGCACATCTGTGGCAGATCATTCTCGTGTAACTCTTAATTTCATTACTTTGTCGATGGACCTTCAAAAGCCACCTTTGTCACTTTCTTTTGGTTACCGCATTGACAGTGAATCGTTAATATTGTCGTATCTAAGGATTATAGCATTTAGTTTTCTTGACACCTGCTGTCTGAAGGGTTAGCTCACTGTAACAACCTTGGCCACTCACCGTCATGGCCTCTTGTAGGCTCGTTGAGATGTATTTCATGAGCTAGAGTAAGACCAAATGTTAGCCCTCCGAAGAAGGAAAGGTATCCAAAGTAGAGAGTTGCGTTGTTACTTCCTTTTGACAAGTGCTCAACAATAATACCATAAGGAATTCCATCTTAACTAGATAGTTCTAGCTTTTTTAAGAAGGATTCTTCGAATTCTACAAGAAAAAACTCAAACAAAATGTTCAAGCAATAGACAATGTGGTCGCGGAACATTACAGCAATGGCACAGTCCGACCCGAAAGCTTGGTCCTAATTCGTTTTTGTAATGGAAAACTTCTCCTACCCATAGACGACCAGGATAAACACAATTGTATATTGAAATAATGATGCATGAAAAATAAGCAGTACCGGCAACATTATAGCCACAAGAAAATGAAACAAATGCACGTTTTCTGTAGCCATTAATAATTAATCGATTTATGTCAATCAGCGGGAATCGTTGTAAACCTATGCTGAGACGCCTCAGAACGACCTTAAAGTGTGTAAAACCCACTGGACCATCGAATGATTGATGACTATGATCAAGATTGTTAAGTAATCCCAAGGATGCTAGAAGAAGCTTAGAGCAGCAGATGCTTGTCTTTGCAGGTGAACCGTCGTCCCCCCTTCCTCAGTAATGTCTCCACCTTCACAATTTGCTGCGGATTGCTGTGGTGAGCACAAGCTACATATTCCACCAATCTTACTGGGCGAGGGCCGCTGCATCTGCAGACAAGCCAGGTCAGCGCCAAATTCTTTTTCCTTTATCTCTCGTGGTAAATCCTCTTAGATCTTATATTCTGAAGTGAAAAATTGAGCTAGATCGGTGCACAAAAGCAATAAAAATCACAGCATTACCGTAATAATCCCTGACACGCAAGGATGGAGCGCGTCACAGCTGAGCTATGACGGCAATTTTCACTGAAGATTTGTGACAGCTCACGCAATCGTTCCGGACACTATGGCCACATTTCAAAAAAGATAGGAGTTTTCGAACTAGCTTGCTCCGCCGACATTTACAACAATGAATGCGACTGTAATCGCATATACACCAATATAAATAAAGAAATACGATAATTAAAAGCATAAGCAATGAAACCAAAGCAATAGAACAGAAAAATGTGCAGCATTTTCTCCATCCGACCGCAGTTTACACGCGATTTCACTAGGACCGTACAGCCAGTCACGCAATCGCCCAAGGCCCATGCAGTTAATCACGCCATTCACGGCTAGCACGAAGGCGGATCCCACGAAAAGGCGGATTCCACGGGTCGGACGTATCCTAATCCTGATTGTGCCTTTCCAGGATGAGCTTTTTCTTCAGCAACTTAGTTCGTATGCTCTAGGACTAGAGCTCACGCATCTTGTCATTCGGTTAGTATCCGAAATATTAACTCATCTGGGGGTGTTGCTGTAAGAAAGCCCGCCATGATGGATTATGGAACCATGACCAAGTGTGAACTAGCTCTTACTGATTGAAATGGCCAACAGCATCAGGTGAGAAAAGGTGTTAAAAAAGCTTATGGTTAGTGGAGGTGGCATGTTTACCAAGCGCTCTATCCAAGCCATTTTTGGGTTTGAATCCTACTCACCACCAGTCCAAATAAACCTTTCATTTCGTGGTCGGTTATTCAAGACAAAATAGACGGTAATTGATCATTTGTATAATATGGCTTGTCAGAAAGGATGAAACATTCACATGTACATCGGCTGCCCATGCCAGTCATTGCACGGGTCAGTATAACACTGTGATTCTTTATAAAAGCCCGCTGCGATTCTGAATGGAAGCAGAATGCGTGACGCGTTCCAGAAAGGGAATGATCAATGTCGAGTGCACTATGCATCTGTGCTTTCGATAGATGTCGATGTACATATACTGGATGGTTGTTCCAGCTCGAAATATTGTTTCAATTCGTAGTTCAGACGATATAAATAAAAACCAAATAGAAGTATCATCCCAGAAATTTTTTTAACAACGCAATGGCTGGTACACTCACGCATCGTTGTGTGGAGCGGAATCAGTAGGGTAATAGGATTTGAAAATCCTAAAAAGAATCGCATGATAAAGTGGTCATAGGCGTTGCGCGTCAGCGCTTTAAAATTCGTCCAAACTGCAAGGTCTGCCAAAGTCACCACCAAAATGCGTGGACCTGACCTAGACCTTCGCTGGTGGTTGTTACTTCTATAAAATGAGTCCGATGTGATTAGTACTGAGCACTGTGTTATTAGGCCGTTGGGCTTGTGGATAGCCCATTTTTTTGAAGGATCAAGCAGGCGACGAGGTATGATCAGCTAGGAATTCCTCCTAAACAGGGCTGTTGTTAACCATGTGAAAAACACCATGAATATTCAGCATGAGCGAAGTAAAACGAGAAGAAAAGGGGTTGAATCGGCTACGAACTTCTCCCCCGGCGCAATCTAGCCGTTGTTGTTCAACGCATGAAGTGAGAGCAATTTGCCATGATGTCCTTTGAATTCCGCCCAGCAGTGACATCATAGGCAATCAAACCCAAGAGGATCTTCTAAGGTGGATTGCCAGTGAACGAAATTTCATAGAAATTGAAGGCAGGTGGAACTGACATGTCAGTACTTTTGACGAAGACAGAAGAAGCGGAAGTCTGAGTTAGGGGACTTGTTCGAGAATGGGGATTGAAAATTTGGGATTAAGTCATCAAAAAAAGCTTGGAAAAGGGGACAGCGGCTAGAAGATGACAGCTTTTTGCGAAGCGACAGGTCTGCATGACATGCAGAGCTGATTTAGAACCCTCTAGGGAGCTACGTCTCCGAACGAAGCCGGCTCTGAAATTATGCTAAGATACACTCTTTAGTGCACTGGGCACTGCAGCGCAAAATATGAATGGTTCTAAATGCCTTAGCCACTGGTCACGTCATCAGAATCTGGTATACTCAGTTTTAATTCTTTTTTGCTCGCCGGAAACTGGTGGTAGAAATCATTTCAATCAGACTCTTACCAATTATTTCCTAATCATTTTTCCATCAGTTTGGCAATCTAGAGCACTGTAGCAAGTGGGCCGTGCCGTTTTCTAGACCGTCTATTTCGAATCATTATCGCTCCTTCACCGTCCAGAAATTTTGTACCAACTAGCCGTGCTGCATAGCTCTGAAAAAGTTGCAAACATAAGACAATATGTCCGGTCAGTGTGACAGCATTTCCCTTCTAGGGTACGAAACTTCTGTCTTCAAAGTTTGTGCGAGTGCACGTTGCCCTTCTTTTGAATCTTTCTCATCGCATGCTAATTTTCTAAAACAGCTGTTTCAGTGAATCTGGATTACCCGCAAGCTTCTTCGGCGTCATAATGCTTGCGTATCTATGATTCCGAGCAGGGTTAACCGTCAAGTTGGACCGAGTTCGAAAAATTTACGACCCCCCTCCTTTAAGCGAGTCTCGGTACGACCCCCCCCCCCACCTCCCAAACACTATCATGCAATTAAATTTGGTATGTATCTTTGCGTACTGCTTCGTACAACTATATCGAGCGCTACGCCAGATTGAGCGCGGTAGCATCAAGTTCGCATTGGCGCGCACAATCTTCCCCTCTCCCCAGCGCCGGATAGATCGAGGCGGACTACTAATTTTCAATTAAGTGTATTTCTGTTAAACGTCAATATTTTCAGAACCCTTGCGAGATTTATAGTCTACGAGGCAACTAGTTTTAGCAAACTACCACTTTTGTGTAGTGTCTACAAATCTGTGTCAGTTATGGGATAGAAAAACAAAAATTCACAGAAATGGGGCACTTCTTAGTTTGAAAGGTTGTAATTTCTTGAAACATGAAAGTGAGAGAAGCGGTATGAAAATTTCGAAAGGACAGATTGTTTTCTTTCTAAAAAGTACTTCAACTTTTGCAAAGTCTCTTTTCTTCAGAAAATCGCCCCGTTGGACCGTTTTTTTTTTCAGGACCAGGTTTTTTGGCTTCCAATGATTATAGCTTTCTTCAGAATGGACCTTTTGCAATTCTTGTCCCCCTGGGTTAAACTAGAAGGTTTGAGCTTTCTAATGAATACTTTAGCTTTTTCCAAGATTGATGGAGTCAAAAAATCGCCCCGTTGGACCGTTTTGGGGAAATCGCGGACCGATTTTTCGCGGAGCGCTGGTTTTTTGGCTATGAAATGTTATAACTTTTTTCAGATTCAACGTTTTGCGAATCTTGTCCCCCTGGAAGAAACTAGAAGGTTAGCGCTTTCGAATAAATACCTTGTCTCTTTTCCAAAATGACCCGTTCGAAAAATCGCCCCGTTGGACCGTTTTTTTCATGCATTTCCGGAGCTACTCTCCTGAAAACACGAGTTTTCAACACTTGAACACTCACAGCTCTCTTCAAATCAATCTTATAGGGAGTAATGATAGCAGGACGTCGCACAAGCTTTGTGCTTAATAATAGATACTAAACACTTTTGAAGTCGAGGATAGGCAAATATTTTTTTCCCAAACTTTTCTTGTAAGAAATTGGCAGCCGATCTACCCAATTGGTCACTCTTTTATTAAGTTAGGTATACTTTGAAAGCATTGGTTTTCGTCGAGAGCATATTTGTGCACGTTAATAGTTAAATATGGACTTCTCTGCGGTGGACGCTTTGGCTCTAAGGTGCGCCATGCACTCGTTTGTGGTTAATAGTTGGAGAAGAACTTGGAAGTTATGCCTCTCACCTACCTATCACAACGTTGTCCTTTATGAATACGACCCCCCGTTCCGTTGGACAAATAGGCCCCCTCGTTGGACTTTGTCCAACGGACGGTTGACCCTGATTCCGAGCCCTTCCCCTTGGCTTTGTCGTTGACATCAAACCTGTCCCATCGTCAGCAAGTTTTCGAAGCTGAAAACGTCTCCAATCGTCTCTTTCTATCTCTTATTAGTATTCCACTGGATCAGTCGATGCACAAGTCACTTTTTCTAGTCACTCAGATATGTAAGTCTCGGTTCAGTGACCAAAACCCGGACGAAGGAAAGCTCACTTGTTAGTCGGCCGTGTATGATCCATAAGTTAATAACTGATCAAACGATTCAAAGCGGTTCACTTATTGACTACAGAAAATCTTACGACATGGGTCAACCGTGCGTTCTCAACGAGTGGGGACATTCGTATTTAAATTTTTTCATAGGGTGGGGCCCTATCAGGAGTGAAGGAATAAGGGAGGCCGTATGTTTGAAAGTTGGTGGGTTGTGGTGGCTAGAGAGGGGATAGTTTTCAGCCGGGATTTTGAATCATGGTGTTAGTTCGGAAAATTAAGGACGAGGTGGGTAAAATTATAGGCTTCGCTGTTTAGGTACATAGTTAGATGCGATATTTCTCATTCGTCTCAGTTAGATGCGATATTTCTCATTCGTCTCCCTCTCGACGGCTGTTGGAAGGAATAAGGGGGTGGAGTCGGGGCAGGTCGCCTTCGACTACTGGTCTCAAAACCAAATACTGTAAGATACAGCATTGTGGTGAGGGTGGTGGTCGAGCCGGGTTTGATGAAGAGGGTCGTGAAAGGGGACTTCTCAAGCAAAAGGCTGATGGTGGTGGTGAGGGGTCGCATCGAAACATTCCCCTAAAGGGGGTGGGGGGGGGTAGCATCGCAAAATTTTTGGCAAGTGAAACAATGGCGATTGACCTTGCTTGCGGAATCCAGCCTTTGCTTGAGAAGTCCCCTTTCACGACCCTCTTCATCAAACCCGGCTCGACCACCACCCTCACCACAATGCTGTATCTTACAGTATTTGGTTCTGAGACCAGTAGTCGAAGGCGATTTACCCCGACTCCACCCCCTTATTCCTTCCAACAGCCGTCGAGAGGGAGACGAATGAGAAATATCGCAT
>KZ345228.1:45204-60210 GCA_002352805.1 Teladorsagia circumcincta
CTGCTACAACGCAAAAGCTTCTATTATACGCCCTGGCAACAAGGCAGTAAGGACGATGTCAAGATAATTTACTCCAGATATTCCTCCTTTTTATAACTAAAACTCTGAGGGGCTCATGTGTGAGAAGGAGGGTTATCAGACGTGCAGCCCTACTCTGCAAAATCATGGACTAGAATGGAAAAATGGTTCGTAGAGACACGAAAACTTTCACTGGAGAATAGCCCTTCAGAGGGAACGTTGATGCAGTCTGTGAAGCGTTAATCTGCACTCAGCTAGCCTTTGTCGTGAACAATAGCGTGGTGCTCCACCAAATTATGTTTTAGGCCTTTGTCGTGAGCAATAGCGTGGTGCTCCACCAAATTATGTTTTAGGCTAGGTGCCCTGTTAGAAGAAAATTTAGTCCAGTCTGATATAAAAGGGAATTTTTAGAAGAAGTAAAATATTCAAGCAAAAATATTAATAAAATTTCAAAATGGTGATGACAAGTAAGGTCAAAGGATCAATAAAAGTTTATTTTGTAGAACCTATTGGAAAAAGCATTCGTGTTAGGCCTCTCTGGGATGCGACGGGCACATTACTTTCCTTCAGAATCATGGCAGCACTTGAATCTTACATACATGAACTTTACGACTTATGGTGGCCAGGTAAGCTATTGTCAATTTAATATACTATGTATTCATCCATACCCTTTTCCCAGAGAAGCCTGGCTCAATTATCTTGTCCAGGAGATTGGGAGGCTCGGTCAACTTGGGTTAATTGGAGCCGGTACTTGATCTCAAACCATGTGCTTGGTTAATGGACCTTTCCCCTTTGCACCATCTCCGCCCCATTAAGAACACCGCAGCGGTTGCGGAGGAGATTGACAATTCACAAAGGCAATAAACAGCGTCAGGAAGCTAGTCAAAATTATGAGAGTATCAGCACCAATGAACAGCTTCAAAACATGGAAGTTGAGATAGGCTGAAACCAGCCTGACCGAAAAAGAAAATAAACGTAGCGATCAGTGGTAATTCAAATGAGATGCTGAAATAGGTTGTTTGATGTAATAGTGAACAATAAAGGATATCACTGGTTTGTAAACTTTGACCACGCAAGGTGTGAAGTCTGAGCGCTAGCGAGTGGCAGCTTCTGAGTTTCATGTGCGCATAGGCAAAACAGGGCACGTTGAAATAACCTCACTGAGCTGGGGAATATATATTCTCAGAGAGCGTCTGCATATGTCACATATCCACGTTCACAAAAGGAATATACGTGAGGCCCTGCTGGAATAGAACCACTTTCCCAATAATGCAGTTATTCATTGGATTGTGTAAAATGTTAGACTCAAAGAAGGTTCATTCAACTAAACGAAACGTTCGAAAATCAATCGACAAGCTAAAACGCCTTTCTCAAATTCAAAATCCTAGTTACAAAGAAAGATTTAAAATCATGACCGACTTGGTGTTGTTCATGCGCACGAATACGAATTTACGGGGGCGAAATCGGCCAACAGTAGAGAAAAAAGGAAAATAATACCTTCACAAGTGGCTGTGCTAAGGCAGTGAGAGACTAAGCGCGGAGAGGAGAGTACGGGGCGAGTGAGCGCAGCAGATGAGAGGGTGCCAGACAACAGCCTGATAAATGAAAAAAAAATCCGCAGCTGCTGCAGCTCACTTTGCAAGGCCCTAGCGTTTTTGCCGCGTGATCTTCATACACAGAAATGCCACCTCTGTGATCAGCCTCTCGTGCTCCATCATACAAGCCGAAGGAAATCGTTCACACACTTCTGCCTGAGTTGTGCCCTTAATTGAGAAATGCAATAAAGCCGCCCAGTTTCAATTTGCAGCACTGCCTCGAGAAATTTCCCCCTCACATCGTGGAAAAAGCGTCAAATGAATGTACAGTTGATCGAGATCGAATCAGCTGGTCTTCGCGGCTACGATGATGGGATCTGCTACGAATTCTGATTCTCATTGTTGTAAAAAAAAGCGCCTAGTGAGAAAGTCACATTCCGACTGAAAACTTCGTCAGTAAGCTTTCAGAAAAAGAAAAGCTGCTTCAGTGTGATGAGACAAAATGCACGTCAGCGAAGGATGAGCCTGAGAGTTGTTAGGGTGCTAAGGTGTTTACGAAGCTAATATGAAAGCATGATTACGAAGTGTTCTCACGTGGATCGGGAGGCGTGACGTTCAGAAATGTACTTGAAGCTCAGAGATAGGCTTCTATTCCCATCCAATATTAGTAATTGCACAGGCGCTGAGGATACGCGGATTAGCAATACGCTGTTGGGGATCTCTTGTGGATTTTTATGGTATTTCTCCTGAAAGTGAACCAGGAAGAGGAAGTGACATCATATCTTGTTAGGAAGCATCAAAGGCTGAGAAGGGCAGCGCCTTAGCACTTCATGGTCATATTTCTTCACTTGGAAGGGATGATTATATAGGCAAGCGAAGCCCTACCATGAGCGCAATCCCTGGCTCGGATCTCTGATCGAATTTAGCCTAGATTAATCCAGCCTTCCACCTCTCCTTGTTACCTGAGTTCGCTAAGAGAACAAGAACACTGCATTCTCGTCGAATGGCCCAGGCCGGTGGTTGTAGAGGTCAAACTCGCGCAGATGCCAAAATCGCTCTGAATGGAAATGAAATGCCGATCGCATTCCCTAAAAAGATAAACTAAAGCCACATCCTTCAAACACTTCAGCACTTTGTTTTGGTACTCAGCACCTCCGTTTCACCTAAGACTGCTCTTTCAAAGAGACAACTGCTAGACAGCGCTCTATGACCCGCTACGTTTGATGACTCGGGCAATGATCTCATACAGAAAAGCGCCCGGAGCAGATCTGGAGAGTATTCAGTGTAAGATGTGAACAGTGCATGATCTATCGAAATACCGCTCTGGTACTTAAAAATTCCGAGGCTGTTTCCAAGTCTTTCAAATTTTCGAAAAAATATCTAAGCTGTCTTCGGTCTGCAAAGACCTCCAATAGCGATGAAGCTCCAAAGCAGTATAGTTATACGTATGAGCGCTTAATTTCAGGCTGGAATTCGTCAACGCAGCCCGAAAGTGCGTAACAAGTGCGCTAGAAGCTCTCTGAACCCGCAATGCACGCCTTGTCCACCAAACCAGCAAGTCTGTTGACGCTGGCGGGAGAGCGTGACCGCCACGGCATTGTCGCTTTTCTCTACTCGTTTCATGAGGGTCGTTGGACTTAATTCTGAAGAGGTGCTAACAGTGAGGTAATTCAGAAGTGCCCTGCTTCTCCGAACGGTTTTCCGTGATAAACGGGTGCTACATGGATTTCAGAACTGTGTTCTTTTCTCCTGAGCGGCTCCTGAGCGGCTCTCTGAATGCCCAAAAAGTGGATCAAAAAGCTCAAGCGACACACCTTTCTGCCACCAGTTTTTGGTAAAAAAAATACTCGTATGGATTACTAACGGTTCTGTCTGTAATATGAGATCGAACACTAGCCGCTAGAATCATTTTGCGAGGTCATGCTAGCGCCATAGGTGGAGAATGCAAAAAAAACGTGTCACCGCGAGAATTCACTTCATCACTTTTTTTGGCCGCCCAGGAAAAATAAATACGGTGCTGTGTTCCACGTCCCTATATCATGCAAAACCATTTCGTGAAAGCTGGGCAAGTCCTGAAAGACTTAACTCGTTAGAACGACCAGCATCAAAACCAGCGGCATTTACATACAGGGGGGGGGGGGGAGCAAAAAAAGAGTCACTTCCACCCATGTTCGAAATGCTCCCACTGCAGAATAAACTGCCTCTTTCCAAAATCAAACCAAATGATCCCACTGCATATTGAAGAGCACTTTCTATTCCATCGGAAAAATTACATGGGGTTCCTGTACGCCGACGACATCAGAAGATTTTCCCACGGAATTATGATGCACGGTACGATCTCAACGAGGTCGTCAAGAAACCATAGACCATTACGACGACTCCGAGACGCTAGTCAAAAGCTATCTTGTATAGCCACAGCTAGTGTTTCCGATAAACTGTTCTCCACTTATCCGATTGAAGAGCTTCAGAATGGAGCGATTATTGTAGGCCTCCTTGAGGTGGACGGTGATGACGGATGACGTTATATTCTGGAGACAGTGAAGGCAGTGAAGGTGGGCCTGCTTCTGCTTATGAGGGACATCTAAGGAATATATGGACGCAAAAACGAATTATAGCGGCAGTCTTCGCAACAAAAATGTTTGATGATATGCGTCATGGCAAAGTGACTCTTTTTTGGCGCCCCCCCCCCCCTGTACACTTACACGGTTCAAGAAGATAAGGACAACAATAAATAAAAAAAAATGAATAGAATTAGGGAAAGAGAAAGAATGTTTTGAGGGGTCAACCTTATTCGCCGGAGCGACTGTTGGCGTGGAGATAACAACTATTTTGAAAACTCCTCGGAACGCGCACTCTCACGACAGTAACTTCGTTCAGAGCTGGGAAGAGGCGTTCTTATTTTAGACTTCAGTCTCTTTGATTTTTATCTTCACTTAAAGCGAGAGATTACGATGAAATTAGGTTGGATTTACAGTGGAAGTGGGGATGCTAAATATTGCGACAATAGCGAAAAGAAGCAGAAAAATCCGTCCAGGACACATAAAATGTGGCCTCATTGCCTGCCCATTGACCACCGAAGTAGGACGATCTAGCAACCTAGGGAGGAGTCGTTTGCACTTGTTAACCTGACAGCCATCATGATACCAATGGACACCATGCTTTGTGATAAGGTTTTCCACAGAAAAGTTATATGATACGGCTGCTCGAAGTGGGATTCTTCTTCAAAATGGTAATCGAACGATGTTGCTGCTGGCAACTACTGATAGGCGGGGCTCAGGCGGAGGCGGAGCTCAGGGATAATTGGTAAGCCCAGGGTTCTGCAAGTAGCGCACCTTGGGCCACGAAAAGAACACATGTCGCATCCTCTGGCCACTGCTTCCACTGATGCGTTTACTTCCATGCCGCATCCACCCTTTATCGTAATCTCTCGCTTTAAGGGTAACTCGCTAACCATACAGTACCGTGCAGTAAAGTATTCGTTTTCACTTTTTTGAACGTAACTCCTTCAGAACTCAAGCTTTTGGGGTGAAACCTAAACAGTGGGTGCACCGAGTAAATGGTGACATTATACTTGTGGGACGCTGCAGCAGCTCCCTTTCTTACTGAAAACGGTGCCATATTCGGATATTGTGTGCCAACTCCGATTTCCACTTGTCATAATTGGTGAGTTTTCATGTGGAAGGTTATGCGAGTTTTTGCTGTTTTGAGTCGTTCTCATGTTCATTCTGTGCTACCAAGGCCATATCAAGACATTTGAGAGTTCGTAATCTGCCGCAGGACGGGGCCGACGATAGCATTCGCGGCTCTCATGAAGGCTCAAAATCTAGCCAAGCTACCCTACTTCAAGGAGTTCCAGTACGATGTGTTCAGACAATCTGAGGAAGATTCAAAGATACCGGGTCTGTCGGAATCAAAAAACACCCAGGGGCAGCGAGAATGTCTTCTCGTCTCGTCCACAGAAACACTGTTCGGCTTGCAAGTAGTGGTCTGCATCCCACTGCAGCCGACATCCGCAGCCAAGCATAGACCCACGAGGGTCCAAACCTATCCGTAGACACCGTACATGTCGTCCGTGAGATGCTGGTCTGTTTGGACATCAACCACTGAAGAAACCGCTGATTACCACGGGAGATCGCGAGGCGCTCTCGATTGGGCTTATGCTCACAAAAACAGCAGTGGCGAAAGTTCGTCTGGAGTAATGAATCGAGGTTTTTGCTGTTTGGGACGGGTGAAATCAAGTTCGTGCAACATCCATGTAGTACCAGATACCATCCAAGTCATCGGCTACCGACTGTGAAGAGTGGCAGCTTTGCGGTGACGGTGCATGGCAGCTTCTGTGGCGAGGAAGTTGGTCCCTTTCATCTTATGGAGGGTAACATGGATCTCAAAATCTACTTCAACATCATGGAGACTGTTATCTAGCCGTACTGCCTAAAGTGGGTTCATTTTACAACAGGACAATTAGCCAAAGCACAAATCGAAACTGTGCTAAGTGGTTCCACGACAACATCGTCCCTTTGCTGCTGTGACTATCGCGGTCCCCCGACTTCAACCCTATCGAGGACCTATGGGATGAACTCGAGCTTCAAGTCAAAGACCCCGTGGCTCACAGGAAGAACGAGAAGTTCCCTCAACTGACGACCGCATAGGAGAAGATCCCCCAGGACAAGATCGGCAAGCCCATCAAGTCCCTGCCACTCTAATGTCAAGCCGTCATAGACCAAAAGTTTTCTGTAACAAAGTGTTGAGTTGTAGTTGCTATATTTGTTGTTGCACAGGTTGTTGTGTTGTTGGTTTAAAAATTTGGGAGGGTTGAAGTTTGAACAAGTGAAATGGTACTTGACGAAAAAAAATTAAAAATTCTAAAAAAAATGTTCCAAGCCACCTAGACTACTACTGACTTGGTCCCTTATCACTTTTATTATGTGCATCAATGGTGAAAAATTTGGAGCAAAAGCTTGAGTTCCGAGGGAGTTACGTTCGAAAAAGTGAAAACGAATACTTCACTGCACGGTACTGCATACCTCGTACTTGAACAGGATTACATTCCACTCTTCAATCCGAGCTTCGCTTTTGGAAATTCCTTTTCGATGTGAAATGAGCTGGGGTAGAACTTACATTGAAGATATGCGAACAGGAGCTTCAATAGAAAAACTGCACTGTGGTCTGGAGAATTATTTTGGACATGTGTCGACGCGAGAGCGTTGAAGGATGCCCCTCAAGTGGATTTCGCAGCATCACTCATATCCAATCATCTTTCTTGAAAATAAAAAGCAAATGTGTGACGCTGTGAAAGCAGGATGTTGCCACGAACTATTTCAGGCACAAAGGTCAAGTCTTTGGGCGGCCAAATACTTGGGGAGCTGCTCGAAATCTAAATGGAACAATTAAGAAGACTGATGAAAATTCTTTGCTAAACAACGGCTCTCATGGCGTTATGAGTGTATATAGAAGCTGAAGAGCGCGTTTGGCCTCACAGGGCTGCTCAAAGCTTATCCTCCGATTTATCGCAGTTGCTTTCCAATGGTATTGAGAAAAAGACTTGCACTTTGTAGCTCCTGGTTGCACATCAATATGCACTGATTTGGATTGGTTTTTTGATGTTTCGCCATAGCTGGAGGAGCAAAATAGACACGCAGCTTCACCTCCATTCAGACTAATGTTCAAGAGCAACGTTTTGTGCCTTTTCTACGTTAGAGTGGACACCCTATGGGCAACCGCAAACTGGTTCCTGCTGTAGAAATTCGAAAAAAGGGTAGTTGGACTATCTCCACTTCCGCATCATGCATGTACCTGTTTTGCTTCGCCCGCTATTCCCCGCACACTAGGCTTCAGTGAGTGGAGAGCAGGTAGAGCATCAGCATGAAGTGCTCTAAAAAACCACCTCACTACTGAATGTGTTAGTCGGATGTCCGAACGTTCGCTGTTCCCAGTTTCACTGAACTTCATAGAGAACACACGTGATAGCGTCCGGAGCTGAACTGGTATGAACATTTCGGAGCTCCCTCAACATTCACCCAAGTTTCTTGAATCCAGCCAATTTAGCAGTGAATGAGATTTCCCCTCCTCAGTCTCAGAACGAAAATAACATGCTCATCCCACTACATATAAAACGCTAACGCGTGTGTGTTTGCGCGTCTGCGTGTGTGTGTGTTTGTCACGAAAGAAGTGTAGCGGGCGTACCAGGAGTTCATTTCAGGCTACGATGTAGGGGTGAGACAGAAACGTATTTGGTGAGGGATAAAAAGTGATAACTAATGATAAGATCTGATAAGAGGCGTCAGAACGCAGCAGTTACGAAATGCATGGCGCGCGACCTTCCGAATATGATGTAGCGGGTGGGACGGGAACATACTCGGTGGGTGACAGAAAGTAATAACTGCTGATTAGGTCTGATTAGGGGGGGGGCGGGTTGAACGCAAATGTCGCGAAATTCATATCGCGCGGACCAGGGGTCGCGAAAAGTTAAATTCTAGATAAATCTAGGGGGTGGGACGGGAAAGTTTTTGGTGGGGCAAAAGACAAACTGATAGCTACTGATAAGATCTGATAACGGGCGTTAGCACGCAGAAAAGAATTGTACAGCGCGCGACCCAGCAGCCCTAGAGTGTTGTTTTGCAAATACGATATGGGGGGGGGGGGAGACGGAAACATAATTGATGGGATCACAAAGTGAATACGGCTGACAGGGGCTGATAAGACGCGTCAGCACGCAAAAGTCGCTAATTCCGTTACCCAGCTTACGTTGACACCAGGACATCCATAGTTACAATTGTAATGTGGATGGAACGAGGACATTGGTTGTGAATAAGAGTGGGTGATAACAATGCGGGCTGTCAGGGCGTGTCGCGGAACCGTTGGGGGAAGGGTGCCCGTCCCGCCCTCCAGGCCTCGTTCCCTGGTGCGACAGATCGGGGTTCCGGAACTCCTTCACTCAACTAGAGGGTGCCTTTCCGTGCCCCCACGACACGGCGCCGCTCCCCGAGGTAACCATGCAGCGCAACATAAGCATGCACAACAACCAGTACAAAGGACGGTATAGCGCTCAAGTCGGGCCCCTTGCCCTGGCCACTAGTTCCACATATGATAACATTACACATATATAAATACTCACATTTATTGTAGGTGCTTTCCTGAACAATCCCTCGTCCTACTCTTACGTCCTGCCGGCGTCGTACCTGACCATGTCCTCGGGAGGATCCTTTGCGACATTCCTACACTGCGCTCTGCCTCCTCCCTCAGATGTTACTGAGGGCCCTACAGCCGATCACACCAATCGGGCCTAAGCGAGTCGAACTCGATAGGGACGCGTGGTGAAAACTTACCGATGCTCCGCCAAGGGAGACTACCGTGGGCCCGACCGCACGGCAGCATTGTGCCCATGAAGTGCTCTGCGCACTACATGTGTCGCCCTTGGCCTCCTGGCGGCCGTAGCCTGAGACTCCCCCCCCCCTCACGGAGAGGAAGTACGCCTCAATCGGCAGAGGCGACCGCTAGACGACTGGCCTCGGCTGGGGACGGGGCCACTACGTGGCGCACGCTTCTAGAGCCGCGCGCGCCCGACGGAGTTGGCCATGGAGCGAGACAGAGCCCAGGCGTGCAGCGCGCGCCTGGACGATCGTCGCGTACCGCGACAGGGCGCCTTAGAATGCAAAAGTTGTCATTCCGTTGCGCAGCCCACGTTGACGTTAGAGCATCCATTTCTACAAGTGTTCTGTGCTGTTGGACGGGGACATTGTATTGATATTGTATTGTATTTAGCTTAAGCAGGTTTGGCGAATGCATCATTTCATACCTAAAAAAATATCGAAAGGGCTAGAAGTCATTAAACCGCTGCACTTCAGAATTTTCGAAGAATGTGAATGCAGACCAAAGATAAGCGTTGGAAGTTAGTTCATAGTTGGCGATCATATGTGTGATCAGGCGATTAGGCGATAAGGCGATGATTCAAAATAAAAGTGTACGAATCGATCAGGCGAGTAGGCGAGTAGGCGAGAAGTCGATTAGGCGAGTAGTCGAGTAGGCGATAAGGGAGGATATGTATTGATTTGTTGCTGCGCCCATTGTGCGATCGCCTACTCGCCTACAACTTTCTATGGGCGGAGCAATGTAATCAATACGTATGTAGCCTTCACCGCCTAATCGCCTACTCGCCTAATCGCCTAGTCACCTAATCGATTCGTATATTTTTCTTATAAACGGATCTCCTTATCGCCAACTATGAACGATACACTACAGTTGACATGTTTCATTTTCATTTTAAGGCTAACAGCACAACCCTTTTCACCGCTAAATTACCAGAATTCAAGAAAAATGCTGGGCGTTCACAGAGTTGTGATGAATATACTAGCTCGTCTTCGCTATCACGTGCATCCAAGAAACACTTCAATGAAAATGGAGAGTCTGCGAAACCTTACCAGGAAAGCCTTTCAGGTCATGGAGCGCTTTTCCATAACGGTGTGTTGCATGCTATAGGGGTACGTGCGTGGACCATAAAACTGATTATCTTTTTTTCTGAGCGGCCCTGGGATGGCCAGAAAAAAGGAGAGAAATTTTTCCTTTGCAATTTGAATTTCTGGATTTTTAGCAGACCTTCAGCATTTGTAGCGGTGAAGGGTTGCATAATGGAAGCATTTTGTACAAGGAATAAGATTAGACATATATGGGCCCAAGAAAGCGGAAAGCAGAGAAATGCAAAAATTTGTCTTCAGTGGGGATCGAACCACAAGCCATGATATCGTCATGTTTTCAGCATTCCCAGAGTCGCTCAAAAAAATTGTTCTCAGTTTTATGCTCCACGCACGTGTCTCTATGAAATATAAAAAACCGTTTTGAAAAAGCGGTCCATGTCCTGGGAGGGTTTCCTGGTTAGGTTATTCGACTAACATCCCTATCCCTACTATATATAAAGCGCTATGTCTGTCTGTCCGTCTGTTGTGTCACGAAACTCATAGCGCATGTCCTAGAAGCCACTTGAAGTTGATTCCAGAATATGATATGGGGGAAAGGGACGGGAACGTATTTGGCGGGAGACTCTGAGGTGATAACAGCTGATAAGATTTGGTAAGGGGTGCTGAAACGCAACTTTCACAAAACTCACAACCGGTGTCCCTGCAGCATTGAAGTGTTGATTCCAACAAGTGATGTGACGGGTGGGCCAGGAACACATTTGGTGGGAGGCAAAAAGTGATAACGGCCGATAAGAGCAGATAAGGGGCGTTAAAACGCAAATGTCACCAAAACTCACAGCGGTTGTCCCAGCAGCAGTGAGGGGTTGGTTCCAACATGTGATGTGAAGGATGGGCCGGGAACATATTTGGTGGGGGACCGAAGGTCGTAACAAATGATAAGGGCTGATAATAACGGTATGCGACAGAATGTTGAGGTCATTTGAAACCGGGTCCCAGATGAGGGAAGTGTTTCATTCCAATCTTCAACTTAATAAAAGCATTGTCATCGCCACGACCGCTGTTCTCCAGGGACGGTAGTAAAGTACCCCTAACTCCCAATAGAGATGGTGATTAAGTTTTACCATGGAGAAAGATGTCAGAAAACCGCAGACTAACCCTAGATCAATCAGGAGACCCACAATCTATCTTCGAATAACGGAAACAAGAAAAGAAAACAAGAAAAACAAGAAAATTAGGCTGCACAAAGCAGCCGAAGAATAGCCGCTTCTTTTGATTCCTACTCATTGGAGCTGGTTAGAGAAAAGAAAGACCATTTGAATGAGGAGGCGCAGATACCACGTAAGCTACGTTGACCTTTCAGTAAAAAGTACTCCGAAGGACTTTTTACTGGAGGGTCAACGTTGCACACGTGGTATCTGCGCCTCCTCATTCAAATGGTCTTTCTTTTCTCTAACCAGCTCCAATGAGTAGGAATCAAAAGAAGCGGCTATTCTTCGGCTGCTTTGTGCAGCCTAATTTTCTTGTTTTTCTTGTTTTCTTTTCTTGTTTCCGTTATTCGAAGATAGATTGTGGGTCTCCTGATTGATCTAGGGTTAGTCTGCGGTTTTCTGACATCTTTCTCCATGGTAACCCTTGATCACCATCTCTAATTGGGAGTTAGGGGTACTTTGCTACCGTCCCAGGATTTTCTAGAAATGTGCTGTGGTTGTTAGAAGAAGCTGTGATGACCGGGATTTCCATTTTAACATCATTACATCAATTATTTCTGACCTTTGATTCGTGGTGGTTGTTTGTAAACGCCAGTATAGCTCCGCAACTCATCGCGCATATCGAACGGTGAGCTTCAGCAAAAGAAGGCAGACAATCGGAGGGATGCTAGCACGTTTCACGAAGCAACTAACTGTTGGGTTCTTTAGCGGTGGGATCCAACGCTAGATGGGCTGTCCACTTTCACCAAAGCACACGAAGTTTCGTGCACGCGGTAGTGTGCGGAGCTGTACTGGTATCTAATAATGAGGTGCTTTGTGGAGTAAATCAGCTAATGCTCCGCAGTTTCGCTCAACCTACGGTTTGATGCGCGCGATAGCGGGCGGAGCGAAACTGGTTTGTCATAAGTGAGCATCATCGCTTATGAAGTGGTCATGGTTGGCAATCGTACGTGCGATCAGACGATTAGGCGAGCAGGCGGTGATCCAAAATGGAAAGTATACGAATCGTTTAGGCGACTAGGCGAGTAGGCGAGTAGACGAGAAAAAGAGAAAGCAAAGTGCGCAGGATATACTTCTAGTTATCAACTGTTGCTTGTATAGCAGTGATACATGATATGGTACATGGTACATAATTCTTGGTCAAATGAGAACGTGTTCTCTGGTGTTCTGCAGCATGGCTTCTGACATAGCAGACGTGGCCGAGGTGTATACTCCATATCTCGAAGTAAGATTGAGCGTGGCCGTGGATTAGACGTTGCGGCCGCCGCTTGATAGAAAAGCTGCATCCCGCATGTTTTGTCGATATCCAGTGGATAATGTTAGAAACAGCTCACCAGCACAGATTCTATCGAGTGCGGCGACCGCCACGTCAAACCCACGGCCACGCCTAATCTGACTTCGAGATATGGACTACTAAGGGAACAGATAGGTGGTTCAGTTCACGTTCGAACATAAGCACAGCTAAGGTGAGTTCAATTGAAGCCACGAGTCAGGTTTATAAGGTCGTAGGAAGCCCTTCCATCACTAATACGGCCAGAACTTCGCTCAGAAAGGTGACGTCGGGCTCCTGAATCGAAATTGTGCAGCGACAAGGCCACAGGCTTACTATTAACAGCGGGTGATTTGTTTTTACAGCTGGAGTTGGTTAGACTCTCACCGGGGAGTTGGTGCGTGGCTGGCATACGTGTGAAATCGCAAGGTTTATTGCCGTATCAACCGAAGGAACGGCTGGCATATCCGGAAAACTTGTTTGGACGCGCCTCTCTCCCGAACCAGCCTCCTTCACTTCTAGTAGGAGCGAGGGTTTTTATTCATGGTCGTTCCATTTCCCATTTCCGTACTCAGTTTCGACTACCATAATGCCCAAACACGAGCCTGACTTTTGCCTTTGAATTGTGATCAGCCATGTTTGAAACTGAAATATCAAAGCCGTCGATCCGAAGAACTGTTGTCTTTTTTTAGGTTTACCTATTCACGCGGTTTTTGATTGTGAAGACTACGGCACATGAGAAACTTTCATTATTGATTGCTATGCCTTTTTACTGTGTATGAATTTGTGTTTTATTTATCCTTGTTACGGTTATTGCTGTTCACAATAAATAGAAAGAAAAATCTTGCACTTCGCATTCGTGTAGCTTCTTCAATATGTTTTGTACCATTAGCAGGAGCAGTCCTTACTATATAATACAAACACTTTGATTGCGATCATGAAACAAATTCAAGCAAAGGTGAAGGTTTTAGGCAAAAGATTCACCGAAGAACACCTACCACCTAACAATCGTGGATGACGATTAATAGCTAAATCGCCTACTCGCCTACTCGCCTATTCGCCTACTCGCCTACAACGTCCTATGGGCAGAGCAATGTACTCAATACGTATGTAGTCTTCACCGCCTAATCGCTTAATCGACTACTCGTATACTCGCCTACTCGCCTAATCTCCTATCGCCAACTACGAGAACACTCCATAAACTATACTTGCACTCAGCATTATTGAGAAATTTGGAAGGTTCACCGGTCTACTGAGTTCTGCTTTCCTTGTAGTGGATGAAAATGAACCTTATCATTTTGTAAGAGTTTCTTAAAGGACGAATTCACGCAGAGAAGGCAACCCATTCCAAATTACCTTAGCGATGATGAGTTTCACACTAGCGAAAGGAAAAACCCTGGGAAACGGCCCAGAACCCGAGAAATGAAACCCCTTTCTTTCCTGTTGATCTCGGCACTGATGCGACTTCCATCGCTGTGCCCTCTTCAACATAACGCTCTCTCTGCTATCTAATCACTCGCCGTGTATAGACCTCTGGCGAGTGATTCGATAGTCTGTGGGCGTGCACTGATCAGCCGCGCCAAGATTGAATGCCAGTCGCGCTTCAGTCCGCACCTTCAGAAGGTCCGCGGGTTCCTCAATCACGTGAAATACTCCTAATTCGATTTTCACCTTTGATCGTGAATTTGTCCTTTGAGCTACGCTGGTTATATGGCTGCAATTTTTCATGTTCCACTCCACATAAACAACGCGGTGTCAACGCGGGCAGCGTAGCGCAATTGGCGGCTTTTGAAATCTCTGGCGCCGTTTCAGCCCTTATCGATGGTTTTAGCCTTCTTTTCCACCGACAATGGCCCCTTAGCACCCACATAACATTTGCACGAATGCACCAGTGTCTACGTGTAAGGAATTTGCCGAATTTTGCGATCTAAGGCCTCTATCAACGTTTACCTGTTAGTATCAGTTTCAAGCACCTACCAACTATGTACCCGTCCTACTCACATAACCCTTGTGAATATAGACGCTCTGGTGTCAAAGTGGGCTATGCAATGAGATTCAAGACTTTTGTGTTCTAAGGCCTCTATCAACGTTCACCTGTTGGTATCAGTTTCATACACCTACCAACTATGTACCCGTCCTTCTCACATAACCCTTGTAAATATAGACGCTCTGGTGTCAAAGTGGGCTATGCAACGAGATTCAAGACTTTTGTGTTCTAAGGCCTCTATCAACGTTCACCTGTTGGTATCAGTTTCATACACCTACCAACTATGTACCCGTCCTTCTCACATAACCCTTGTAAATATAGACGCTCTGGTGTCAAAGTGGGCTATGCAACGAGATTCAAGACTTTTGTGTTCTAAGGCCTCTATCAACGTTCACCTGTTGGTATCAGTTTCATACACCTACCAACTATGTACCCGTCCTTCTCACATAACCCTTGTAAATATAGACGCTCTGGTGTCAACGTGGGCTATGCAACGGGATTCAAGACTTTTGTGTTCTAAGGCCTCTATCAACGTTCACCTGTTGGTATCAGTTTCATACACCTACCAACTATGTAC
>KZ345228.1:76874-89654 GCA_002352805.1 Teladorsagia circumcincta
GCTGAGTTGAACTCATTCAAAAACATACCTAAGGTATTTCTGTTGTCACTCATATGGCCCAGTTATATCTCTACCAAACTAACAATTCTCCGTTTACCATCACTGTATCGTCCAAATCGTCTATCGACAGTTTTTCTCCCACTATAATATACAGGTGTTCCAACTGTTATTGCTCAACTCTCTCAACAAAATGCTTTTTTCTGCATATCCGTACGCATCAACAATTTGCTTTGGTGGAACTGGGTAACTTCCAGATCAGGCATGGGTCATACACCAAAGATCCAGTGTTTATCTGTCATGGAAATTCACCACTTCTCGAAGTCTACAGGATTTAGCGGCTCAATGACTTTTGATTCCCTTAATGTTTAGGGATGCCAGATGCTCTTCCATCAGCAACCTAGGTCGGTCAAAAGCTACCCGACATTTTAATCCTTAATTGAGCCTCAACTGTGAAGCAGCACAACTTTCTTCAAACGTAATATTTCAGTTTGTGATGAAAACCGTCATGTTGAGCTTAATGTTTGTTGTCATATGTTATTATTATGCTGTTCTTATGTTACATTATGTTGATGTTCTCAATTATACCCATGGTGAAGTCCTCCTTGTTGTAAAAATCTGAATTATTGTAGGCGAAAAATTGTCGATAGGCGATTCGAAGATACTCCCGCTCTTAAGACGATTTCACCTCCCAGAATTGAAAAACGAAGAACTGGCGGTTCAGCAGAGGTTTCGGACTATATAAATGGATAGAAAACTCTTAAAACCATTCTTTAATGAATTATACACAGCGCATTCTCCAAAAGACCACAGCGCTGCCTTGTTGAAGGATCGGACCCCTTTTTTTCCTCAGAGCAAGGCATCACTCCTGCACTGATCGTGCGTTATTCTTAACAGCGGATTTCCGCCATCGTCGGATACGTCGGCTGCACCCTGAACAGTGAGAAAAATTAAAATTGGAAGTGCTTCAGGTTATAAAATGTTTCATAGCAGCTCATACTCGTGTACACATCTGGTAGCCTTTTCATTGTGAGCTGGTAGAACGATAGCTTCACCCAATATCTTGCACGTCAGCGCAGAGTCCCAGCTTTGGAATTTGAAAAGAGTTTTCTGCAATTTTTCGGAGAAGCTGCTCCGACCTACACCGCATAATTATACAGCCACCCCAACCCTTGTTGCGTTTCTTTTCTGCTTGATTAAAGGTTTAATAGTTATCCATACTTCAGCTTTAGGTGAAAACAAGAGGGAAACCGTCATCATAATTTCAAAAAAAAGGCTAGTGGTAACAAAATTCGTGAAAGAGTTGAGAGGCAAACGTACTGCCCAAATTTCGTGCTACGTTTGCTTTTGAGTAAATAGTTTCCTCAAACGTTGCGCAGGATATGGTGTAAAAGTGGACCCTAGAGATCTTTCTTCACTTTCAGATTCAGAAACGCTGTCTCGTTGGAAAATCAAACAGTTCCATCGAATTGTGCTCGGAAATTGAACCCCAATCGGAATTTCAATTTCCAACAGGTGTCTCTTCGGCGTCTGTTGCCGAACTGCAAGTTCATCAAAGTGAGCACTGTAAAGCGCATTGTTTATGATAGCAAAACATCTCAAAAACCAAGACACTTGCCTAAAGAAGCGAAGATGAGCCGACTGGAGTGAGATCGAATTTCTGCCTGTCATTTCCCACGCCTTGTCGGCCTTTATCGAAACTCCCACACTCTTGATAACATCTTCTTATGGAGAAGCGTGTCGTGGAGATAAAGAACTTTGAAAGAAAGGCAGAAATGACAGCTTACGACCCCACTGCAGTCAACTCGGCTTCCCCACTTGACAAAATTGTCGTTTTTAGGTTTCTGAGATGTTTTGCTGTCACAAACAATGCTCTTTACGTTTCTCCACCGTGGATGAACTTGCAGTTCTGCCACAGACGCCGAATAGCCATCTACTGGAGAATTAAGTTTCAAATAAACTTTGATTTTCGAGCACAACTTGACGGAACTGACTGATTTTCTTACGGGGCATCTTTTCTCTGAATCCGAAAGCAAAGAAAGATCTTCAGGGTTCAATTTTACTCCATATCCTGCACAACGCTCTGAGAAACTGTTTACTCTAGAGCAAACTTGGCCCAAAATTCGGACACAGCGACTGCCTCTCGACTCTTTCACAAATTTTGTTAGCATTTGCCTTTATTCAAATTATGATGACGGTTTCGCTCTTGTTTTCACCTAAAGATGAAGTGTGTATAACAACAAGAAACTTTATTGAGCAGAAAAGAAAGGCAATAAGAAATTGTGGGGTGTCTGTATAATTATGCGGAATATGTCAGAGCGGCTTTTTCGAAAACTTGCAGAGAAACTTCCTTCGAATTTCGAAGCTGAAACTCTGTGCTTGTATGCAAAATAGCATTAATACATATAACCATTTCCATATAGAGGTTTCTTCGAATATATTTTGAGAGAAGAGTTCTTTAGATTTCATATGTGGCTGTATAATAATACAGAACAGTGTGTTCTGGCGTGGTTTCTATCGATGAACAGATTAATGAAATTTTTCCTCCTTCATCATGGTGTACAGGCGGCAGACACGATGCTTTTGAAGACTCCGACCTCTTTCGCCGAATCTGTGCAGGGTGGCCACAATTACGATAGCCGGATAAAGCGGTCATAAAAAATCTATACGAATAGAAAGAGGCAAGTGAAAAACAGAAACATGTTCAGTGATAGCAAAAATTCACGTGGTCCTTTTGAGTAGCCTCTATCGCCTTCGAAAAAAAGAGTGAAATCTCACAGGGAATGAGCTCACAGCGGCGTGGTATCGGTGGACGGCCTCGGGTGCGCTGCAAGGATTATTAAGTGGTTGCTTGAGAAGTTGATGTGAGCCTCAGATTCCAGATGTCGCCAACTCCGCTACACGTTGACACCCAGAACGTTCCTATTACCAAGCCTGTGGGGAGTGGAACATAAAAACTGTAGCGATGTAACCAGCGTAGCTCAAGAAGTTCTCAACCAAATGAAAAGTTTCATTCCCCATCCATTACTAAGAAAGCAGAACTCAGTAAACCGCTAAACCTTTCGGATTTCTAACTAATGGTGAATGTAAGTCAAGGTATGCGAAGATACCCCCATGATAAATGAGATTTTTCATTCTCGAGACTGATAACGAGAGAATTCCAATTACCCCTCAAGTGTCTGAATTCCAGAAAAATGGTGGGCGTCTAAAAAACTTCGAAGTATTGATATCAGTTTGGCTCCGGACGCTATCACGCGCGTTCACTACAAACTTCATTGAAACTGCGGGACTTGTAATACAGTCTGACATCCGGCTAACAAATCCAGTAGTGAGATGGTTTATGAAGTACCTCATGCTGATGCACTACGGGCCCTCCAGCCGCCTCCCGACTCGAAGATCTACATCCTTTCATTGACCCGTGAGCCAGGGCGCATTTTGACGGAAGACAGAATTATTATGATTCCGCTTCCAGGGCAACAGCTTTTCTGAAATGTTCCTTCTTGATAGGTCTCCCCATGAATTTCCGCGCCTTTATCAGTAAAACTCGTGGAGGCCTATTCAAAGTCCTGATCTCAAAGCCAAAGTACTGGTCCAGCCCCAAACCATTTCCAGGAAGCGGAATTCTTGAGGGTACTTCCCATCCACGAAGTTACTAAGAGCTGATATAAAAGGATAAAGGCAACCTTGAGAGTTTTAAGGCACTTAAAAGAGGAATCTTCATATGTAAAAAGACAGGGAGTTCTATGACCGCCGTACTTCGGTAAAATCCGCAACTTCTTATATTCTTCCTTCCAATTTTGCTGAGCTTGAACGTTAGGAAAGTGCCTGTCTGATATACAATAACGTCCATTCCGTGCTTTATGACTGCTGTCATCTTAACAAATTCACGGAAAGTTTGGTCCTGTTCGGCATTCTTATTCAGGCTCAGGTCATCTTTTTGGGCATTCCTCTTCTTAGATTCTTCTCACTCCAGGTGTTGCTAGCCTATTCTCACTCCCTTACAGCTACAGATCAGAGATGGTCTTCCTTTTAAACGCTTTTCAGCTTTTCGGATGATTCGTAGAAAAACTGAGAGCCACGAAGAAATCGCTTAGCTGTCATTCCAGCCGTCTGCTTGCGTGTAATCGCGTTATAACTAAAGGTCTTTGACGGGACTTGGAAAACGAATTTCTCTTTTTGCATTGCGATAGTTAGCAGTAGGCGAACCGCATAAAAGAGCTCCTCACACAATGTTTGGAACGAAGCGAAATGTTGCGCGCACATAATTTTTCGTCACCCTGTATTATATATGAGGTTGAACTTCAGCAGCCACAACACTCAAATGGTGCAAGCTGAAAAAACGCCATTTGTTTGTTTGTTAGCACACCGTACACTCTCCTCAACACTGCCACTTATTGTGGATGGTCACTTGAAGGGACGATGGTGAGTCGTTTTGAACTCGACAATGTCAGATCGTATATGGGATTGGTTCAGGCTCAATGCATGTGTCACATTGGACTTGCTCTGACATATTATCGATAGTTTATCCAGATCCCTTTACAACAGCGTCAGGGAGAGCATCGCGTCATTTGTGGGGTGATTGACGCGTGTATTATCATCAAACAAAAATGTCTATGCTGGGCAGAGTGAAGCGTCGGAAGGTCCCAACCGATAAATCATAGAAGTATAAAGCATTCGTCGTTGATCGGTTACAAGGCTTTTGTCAACCAGGATTTCTCTAGCGAGGATATCCCAGACGAGCATACGGTTTCGCTAGGGAGTGCCCGCCTACTGGGAAGGAGCGTGTACGCTTGTCGTCTGTGTTCTCCTCTAGAGTCACCCCTCACTAGGATAGAACATGTTAAGCGTTTCGCGCCGTGAAAGGGCGCCAACAATTTAAATTTTCATTTACTACCTCATCGGTCTCAATCTCTATTCCAATCCCATCTCCGTCCCAAATTGCTTTCATTCTTTGCTTTCATCCCTTGCGATGTTGTCATTGTTTGTTGGCGTCATCTCGAAATTGTTGTTTTTATTATTAGTTGTTGGTGTCGTACCTAAATCTACACGGGAAAAAGGTCCAAGCGAGATTTTGCTCGAGTTTTTCGCGGAGGGCCATTTTACTGTTAGACCGCGGGGACTAGGGAGATAGGGTAATAAGCGGCAGGATATGGATAGTAGTAGAGCAGGACATTGCGCGGTGGAGATTAGAAACGTATCGAATGGAGTTGCCACAGAGTACTAGATAAGCGTCTCTAAGCGAATTGGTCAATACGTATAAAATCTTGTCAGCGCACTATCCTACTCTACTATCCTGATCGACTGCTATTGCTCTCCCTGCACAGTGCACACACAGCTGCGCTAATGTCCTTAGGCGGGACATTGAAGTGAGTGCGCCGCTAAGAGAACTTGGGCCTTAACTCTAGGGAGGGGAACGGATTTTGGGAAAGGTTGTGAGCAACCGTTGTCTCCCGGGCGTTTATTCCCTGTCTTAGACTAAGCCCTATTGTCACTTACCCCCCCCTTAAGGACATGAGCGCCCACATTTCGATTGTCGCGTACTATCTCAATATCCGGGGTCACGAGCTATGGACGCGGCCTTGAGGCAAATCTGATCAATCTGGTGTGTAGCATGTTCTGTTGCTTACTCTAGTGTTTTCAGAAAAAAATTGCCCAGAGCTTTTTTTGCGTGTGGGTTCAGGGGCAAGTGTTGTTCTGAGATGCATGAATTTTTTACTTGGCCGTATTCAGTTTGAGACTCCAGAGGTTAAGCTTTCACGCGACAATGATAAAAACTCTATTGACAGGAAGATTGGGATAGCAGGAGAGTAGAGTAGTGTGATGATAAGATCACACACGTATTTGATTCTCCTGAAGACGCCAAATATACTACTCTCCAGCGATCCCGATGGTGACCTTTTTAATCTCTGCAGCAGAACATCCTACCGTAATACTATCCTATCGCCCACTATCCTATCCTTCCCGTCAACACTCATCTTTTTCATTATCACACGCTACGCTAATCTCTGGAGCCTTTTTCATTGTCACACACGGGTTTACTAGGATAAAAAGCGATCTCTGCGCTTTTCGCACGCGAACTCCACATTGGCTCTCGAAAATGGCGGACCTGGGGTCTCCCTCAGCGAGAAAAATTTCGCGCGCGTAAAGCCGAGATACCGCTCCCTGTCCTAGTGAACCACATCCGTCACAAACTACTCCAATTTCTGGAGTCACTTAATATGAACGCGGCCATGTGCCAATTCGGAGGCACTCATTTCAGGATGGAGACCATCGGAAAAGAAGAAAAGCGAAGCACCGCGTACATCGGAAGTCGAATCGGTATGTTGCCATTTCATATAACTTTTCTGCTATGTTATCTGCTTGTTCGTGCCGGAAGCGGGTGCGATGACCCTTGCGCCGGTTGTCACTGCATTCGCTGAATATCTATCACGAATGTGTGGCCCATACATAGAAATTAATGAACGCCAAAATTTCGACACTTTCTCCTTCTCTTTCCAAATTTGAGATCTTTCAGATACATTGTGGCAGTAGTCGCTGTTCAATTGTGTATACTCTCATTGAATTGGCCTACGGGAATCATTGCTGAACTGTTTCCCAAAGTGCAGAAATCGTTCTGAAAGGTGGCGAGGATTTCAGCAATATATTGCAAATGTTTAAGTTTCCGTCAGATTTGGAAAAAAATGGTTTGTTTTACAGTTGTTGGTCTTCAATGTCAATACGACAACATTCTCTACTAATGTGTCGTCAAACCGGTCTCATTGAAGAAAGCAGCCGAAATTGTAGCCAAGACTGAGATTTGAAACAAGTTACAGGTTCGTTTGCGATATGTGTTTGGTTAATTTTGCTCGTATATCTTCCAGTTTGACAAATACCCTACAGGCTTCTTGACAGCTTAGGCTCAAGTTTTCATTGTAGAAGTTTCCTCTTGTGAAAGTTTCTGTTCGAAAATCCAATTCATCATATGTGAATCTTGTCTAATTTTGAAACTATATAATGCTCTAATGATAGGGATTTCGTACATCGGTTTTGGGGAAATGTGAAAGCAAGCGCCTCAGACCACTTAAGAACGTCGCAGTATCCTGGCTAATGAAATCCAAGTCAGGATCAGGTCAGTCAGTCAAGTCATTTAAGGGAAGAACAGTGTATGCAACTTCTTGAAAGGAGAGGCGAAGGGGTACGAGATGGGGCCAGTCGTATATTTTTGAAAAGTTTCTCAATACTGTATTGATTGCGCTAACTCCGCAAGGCTCTGCTGTGTGGATTAGTTCCCCACACGCGCGCGTTTGAATCTATGTGCTAGAGCTGAGCTGGTTTGTGGTTGAATCGTATTTATAAGGAGACTTTATTGAGAAAGTTGATTCCGTTTTCGCGAGCAGCTGTCGGGAAAATTGAAATCGCATGCTCTCCTTTCTGAAGCTCTTAAGGTTTAGTTCTGGCCTAGGACCGGGTGAGGGTTAGTGATAATCTTATAGGCTCTACGCACACTGGTGTTCTGTACCGACAACTCGCGAGATGATGAGTATCCGATAACACGCTGCCACAATCTGGCATTGCTGCGTCTAACTAGGGAAGGATCCCAGGTCAAAGTGGCCATTTGAAATGAAACCTATACTCACGGACGTGTTTTCGGACGCTGATCTCAGATCCGTCTTCCAAATTTGCGGAACGATTCTTTGAACAGAGTTAGAAAGGTGGTTTCAAATGAAGGCGCATTAGAAGAGTGACCGGTAGACTGAGCCGATCAGGAGCGGCTTGGCCGAGGGGTGGTGCTGGGTGTTCGGGGTGGTGAGACCACGGTTTAGATCTTGCTCGGCGCGAATCTTTTGCACATTATAACTACGCATGTTTTCAGCATAAAGAACTCTTCAGTGTTAAAACTTGCACTGTGTTCAACGCTGTCTTGTGTTTAGAGGGAATCGCTTCAGACATCAACTAATTTCGTCATACCTTTTGCGCACAGTCATTTTACATATATGTTGGAGTGTTTCTTTCGGATAACGTGAGCTAATAGGACAGTCATGTACATGTGTTTTCACAACCACACTGAAAGTCTAATACCTTCCATGATTCTTATTGGGTTGATGTCAGTGGGTTGATGGATAGATGGCCAACCTAAATTTTCGATGACGGGCCAAAATTTTGGATTTGGATCAAAACTTGCCGAAAGGGGGTAGTACGACGCGCTCAATACGAATATCACCTCTGTTTGGTACGAAAAGGCTTCACTCGAGCGGTACGTGTACAAGGAGTGGTCATTTGCAAAAGGCGCGCACACTTGTTCGCAGCTCCTCGCTAGCTCTTTAGACTTCAATGGGCAAGCGCTGATGACCTAGCATGAAAAAGTGTTTTCCAAACAATGTATCAAACAAGAGCAAAAGTGCGAACTCGCCGAGAATTCGATCTCACGGCCTCTGGCCCGTCGGCCCAGGCTACTGCCACTGCACTATCTCGCTTCATAACTATGTTGAGAAAACCGTTCCGCAAATTTGGAGGGCAGATTCGAAATCAGCGTCCAAAAATACAGCTAGTAGTGCACAACTCATTGAAAATGGCCACTTCGATCTGGGATCCTTTCCTTGTAAGAACGTTGCAACGTGCGTCCTCTCCACCGAATTCATTCACCTGCGCACCGGAGTATAATCCAAGCCGCTTAAGCTTGCGGAGTTTAGCCGCGATATGCTAAAATTTCTCGTTACTTTCTCTTCATTCTTTCTAGCTTGTCTACGCGTTCTAGCAGCCAAAAGCCGAATTTTAGCGTTACGTTGAGGATTTTTTTTCATCTGAAGGTATAACATTAGTTCATAGACCAACACTAAATGCTGTCATCAGAAGACTACCTTACAGGCCTGTACCCGCGTAACGATAGAGCTTCCCATCAGTGCGCTCTTTACCCCATCGCAGAATCCTGGCGGCATGAGCATCGCAGTGTTTATATTCCCCAACGATCAGGAGCTCTGCTAAATGCTGAAAATGCTCTGAATGGCATTTTCAAAAACTGCTCAGTGATCAACAGGCAGAGTTATACATGTGTTGCGCATGCAGAGCGCTTGGAACATCTGACAGAACAAACAATCCGAGACCAATTCCAACGGTGCACATACGGGATGGAAGCTTCGTCACTGATCCATTGAATCCGCGTCAGCCCCACTACTGCCAACCACGATCCACGCCACAAGCTTTGGCACGTCGACTTCTCATAAACGTTGTTGCGAGATTCGCTTAAGTCCAGCAGAGTTATTGCGACCATGGACAATGGAAGTATTTGAAGTTATGTCACGCATTTCTTCGAGCAAAGAGTTTGCAAAGTAACCTCACGTCTAGTTAAGAAAAACTTTCGGCGATTAGTGCATTCTGTAGTGGCTTCTTCTCAGGGGAATTCTCCGACCCAGAAAAGCGAGCGATGGTCGAGCACGTTGTGCAACCTTCCGAAAATGGCAGAGGCAATGCCCGGCGTGTGATAACAAGGGCGCAAACGACAGCTAGGGAAGACAAGATTATGGTGTGATTCCCGGACAACTTATACGTTGATATGGGCTTACAGTAGGAATGAATAGAGTTAGGGCTGCTTAATTATAGGATCCCAGCTGGTGCAGATGCGATGCCGATGGCGAATCATTCATCCTACTCAATGAGGAAGACAGGGCATATTTCGGAAGCAGATCTTTGATTGCCGCGGCTTTTGAAAGGCTGACTCTACGCACTGTTACAGTGAGCTCGCGTTAAGTGTTTCTTCAACCCATTGGGGACCGCCCATGCGCATGAAGAAGTACGTCATCCTGACGTATTTACTATTTTCCTGAGTAACAAGTTCATCAGTAAGCGTTTTCGAGCACGGAAGTTTTCTTGAATATCTTGCCACTTATTAAATTGCTGCTAGATTGTTGAATCCTGAGAATACAGATGGCAAAAACCAGGGGAGATGCACACATACCGCCGGTCGCAATGGTTTGAATCTGCTCGTTTACCATTTTTCATGTGTTGCTTTGTCATTCATTCGATCTTTGAAGTTTTTTTTTAGTGCGACGGGCGCTATAAACAAATCCCTGTGCTCATTAAGAGGGGATCCTCGTCCCAGTTTTATTTAATACTGGGTGTGTTCAATAATGGCACTGTTATCCCGTTGATGTTTTCCTTCATACCGGATGGGACGGAAGAAACCTACCGCCTCATGTTTCGTTTTTTTCTGGGATATCGTTGGAAATCTCGGACAACGTGCGGCTCTAATGCCCCCTGCATGTGCTTTTCTGTTCGACTATGAGTTGCCTGCGATGAACGCAGCCGCCCTTGAAATACCCATTTCCATCAAGGGGTAAGGCAGTAAAAAATTCCAAAAGTCGCATGCGGAGCATAGAGGTTATTTTATTCCAGGTGCTTCTTTCATTACACACAAGCTATTATCCGACACCGCGACGCACTACGCTTAAGGGTACCAGCAAACAAGAATCCTATAATTGGAACTTTTTCCGACGAATCCAAATGTTACCACATCTGCACCCGCGATTCCACAGGATCTCGCAAGCACTCGCCGTACCGATCCCTCCTCTCGTCACTCCTTCAGAGCATGCAGCTCTGCTTCTCTTCTCGACATACTGGCACGGCAATTGGGGATCGGGAGGGAGGTTCGAGGGTCTATGGGACCACTCTCTGAATCTCAGAGTTCGTACGACTAACATAGCAGAAGGCTTCCATACGAAGATCAGGTCCGCTTTCCCAAGGGGTACCCCTACGTTCAAACAGGTGCTGCAATTTATTCAAACTCAGCTGGTTGTGGGGAAGGCCTTAACAGGACCTACGGCGGACGGGGCTCGTCCAACCTATTAGGTTGTCTCATAGATAGTGTCGTTTTTCTTCGAACAAAAAATTTTTCCTATGCTTCCAAAACACCTTATATACCTTTCGAAAGAAAATTGTCTGCTCTACAAAATGGCGTGTTTACTTTCTATGATCACTGCGCATTTTTCGAATTTCTAGCCTGCAAAATGGGAGGTCCAATCGACGAAAATCAGCCAAACCGACAGCGAGCTCTGACACTATCTTCCCCGAGGAGAAATCAGTCAACGACATACCCTTCATTTTCTCATGACCTCTTTTGAACATTCCGCTATTAGGCTTGCCAGCTCGCTACTTTCGCAGATTCGGATTTTCCGCCAGAACTCGATGGTCAAGCACCACCCTTGAAATTTATGCAAAAACTTTTTACAGCCGAGACATTGAGAAACTAGTGGAATGTTGACATCAAGTCATGTCTAACTCAGGAATGTACAGTAGTGGCCAAAAATTTATAAACAAACGATTCTTCTCATGATTTCTCTTTTGAAGGTCACTGGGACGTCTCCAAAATCGAAACGATTATTGTCTACGTGTTTCATGATTTACACAGAAAATTTCAACCTTCAGCTCAAATTTGGGTTCGAAATTTCTTAGGTGAAAGATCACTTGATTCGTTTATTTGGTTTGAATAATGTACAACCCAATAGGAAAGTCAAATAAACAGTCACTAACATTAAGCAAGTCTAGCACATTGCCCAGAACTTTCTAGAGCATTGGATACATAACCTGGATTTGAATGCAGGATCAATTAATGAACTCACTCTCTAGTGGGGTCTCTCTCTGTAGTCCCGTGTTTTCGTGGCTCCTTCATTGACGTACGGATTTGCAGATCCTTCTCTAGTGGTTCTGTAATGTTTGCCTCAAGATTCTGGCCTGTCTGGTCTTTTAAAAGCCCTCATGCTGTCGGAACCACTCCTGCATGTAAGAGGCACGATGGGTTGGGTCGCTGCTCTGCTGATAGACAAAGCCAGGTCATGTGGCAGCCATGCCTACGGATACAAAACCCTTTTTAGAACATGACAGCAAACGTCTGCCTTCATCACTGCCTCAGTCTTGTAGTGTGGTCCCACTTTTTCCAAGGCAATCTCATCAAGCCTCCACCAAGTTTCACAAATGGCAGCTGATTCTTTGAATCAAAACGTTCCCACTCGTGCTGCCGTAAATTATTAGTACCCTTACTCAGCATCATTAAAATGTTCCTGTCATTCCAGATGACCTTAGAAACTTGTATGCATCTTCGTTTTTGGCTTGGTCAACCACACTCTACTTCCACTCACTTCACAGCTAGCGCTCTTCTTAGACTTTAAGAACTAGTTGCATTCTTAGAACATGTCCACATTCTAGAAGGTGTTGTGTGTCCGAAGGCATAGCTGCCAGACGACCTGGCTTTGTCTGTCAGCAGAGCAGCGACCCAAACTATCGTGCCTCTTACATGCAGGAGTGATTGGACAGCATGGGGTGCTTTTGGGAGGCCCGCCAGGCCAGACTCTTGGGGCAAACATTACAGAAACACTGATGGAGGACCTAAAAGCTCGTATGTCAATGAAAGAGCCACGAAAACACGTGACTACAGAGAGAGACCCCACTAGAGAGTGAGTTCATTAATTGACCCTGCATTCAAATCCAGATTACGTATCCACTGCTCTAGAAAGTTTCGGGCAATGTGCTAGACTTGCTTAATGTTAGTGATTGTTTATTTGACTTTTCTATTGGGTTGTACATTATTCAAACCAAACAAACAAATCAAGTGATCTTCCATCTGCCTTCATTATTTCCAAAAAATTTGAAAAATTCCGAACCCAAATTTGAGCTGAAGGTTGGAATTTTCTGTGTAAATCAAAAAACATGTAGTCAATACCTGTTTTAAATTTGGAGACGCTCCAGCGACTTTCAAGAGAGAAATCATGAAAAAACCATTTGTTTATAAATTTCTGGCCGCTACTGTACATTCCT
>KZ345228.1:91197-108499 GCA_002352805.1 Teladorsagia circumcincta
GGTGACCTTTTTCATAAATGTGAATTTGGAAGCTGTTTGAGCACGTCGAACTTTCCGATTTTGTGTGAATATACTCTCCGATGAGTGCTACCAAAAGCAGCAGGTGCGATCGCAGAACATAGAATACGATCTTAGCTTCGATAGAGTATTCCATGAAGCTACTTTCCAACATAAAGAATGATATTCGGAACTAGTTAGTTAGTAATGGTCAACCATTCAAGTGCATTGCATGAGTGAAGGATCTCCTCATTTCTACCATAGGTGTACGGTAGCTGAGTAGGGTCAAAGGAAAGAGAAATCCCGAGAAATTTTTGGGATGGCATAAGCATTTGACGCGGCCAATTTTCTTCAGGAGAATACAGCAATTTAAATTCTCGCGCTAAGCAAAATCAAACAGCATCATTATCAGTTTTCGGACACGCCGGGAACGATGGTTGCCGCGACATTTCATGAAAGTCCCGTCAAGTTATTGAAGTGAAAAAAATTTAGGGGTGGCATATACAATTGACGCGCACTGTATTTTGTTTGAAAATTAGGCAAGAGGCGCAGTCGAGAACCCTAGTAGGGAGAAGAGGCAAAAGGCACCATGGAAAATTCTGAAATTTTCCTTGTGAGGCCGGGCGTGGTATCGCGGAGAGACAGTGTGCTGCAAGGGGAGGGAAAAGGCGAGATAGTACGTTGGACGCAAGAGGACGCAGAGAATTGGTACGCCACGCTGCCGTGCTGCCGGCAGCCGGCAGCACACAAGGCAAGGCCCTAGATCTGTTGCCTCGCACTTTTGAGTCGCGACAGTATCACACCTCCTACCCTTGGGACCCCTACTTCTCACTCTAGGAAGGACTGGCTCTTGGTACCTAATCCCGATTCATGGCTTTAAGGGAACAAGAAAGACAGCGAGAGATCGCTGATGAAATGCGCAAACTCATTGCAGATCACGTTTCTAGTGTGGTCTTCCTTCCAACAAGGGGATGCAAAAACTATTTGGATTTTCTAGCGAGCCGTTCAGCTCATTGAATCACTGTCATTTCCTTTGCTTTCTACTCTCGATGTTTTTTTTCAATTGCACTTGCAATGTGTTCTTGTATTGCAATAACAGAAGATTTCCGATTTATCACTTTGCTGTTTTGCCAATTTCATTCAATTTTCATTGTCATTGTTTTGTTAGGTGTCGATTTCGTTGAAGAAACTGGTGTTCACTGCTACCAATTTTACATCAAATGTACCGATTACGAGTGAAATTTTCAATTAATCGATCTCAGCTTGCAATGAAGTCGTTTTTGTACGTTGTTGGATTCAAAAATTACAAAGAGATTAATAAATAGATGTTGGTGAGTTATCATGCGTCCACTGTATTGTAGGAGCCTGTCATGTAAAGAAATGTGAATGTAAAGAAGGCAAGTTCGTCTGTCTCAATTCATAACGCTTCAGTGTTTTTTCACTGATCAGTGAGTTATACTACCAGTGAGAAACTCGTGATAATCCAGCTTGGAGAGGCGGCCTGACCCCAACGAAGAACTGCAGTGCATTCGTAATACTGCCGGAAGAATTGTGCGCCCTAACTAACCGCCGCGACGCGACCGCTGTAACGTTTTTCTAGCTGGTGTTTACGTGCTATCCACCCAAGCCGTCCTGAGTGCCCACCTGTCTGCGCTCTGCCGTTTTGAAGCAGAGACGCAGACCCAGCGTTTAGGTGGAGACGCCAGACGACACGACAAATTTCTGCGTCGTACCATCCCCGGTTGACAGAAATTCTGAGACCTCGTTGATTAAGCTCTTTTTGAGATACGGCATGCATTCTACTTCCATCATTACATTCGTAGTGACGATTCGAATGCGATGTGGTCTATACAGGGAGGCCAGCTGATGTTCAAGTCAGTGTTTTTTTATTCCACCAGACAAGTCTGGTACCAATTGAACGACTTCACAGGGAGGAAAGCTTGGTTGCTTGCACGACACACGCCCCAGGATTTGATCCCTGGACCGCGCGCGTGGTAAGCGTGCCTTTAACCACTACACCACTCCGCCCCATCACGTCGGCAAACATGTTGGGGAAGTTGTGGAGCTCTCGAGAAATTTTCTGGCTTCACATGTAATTTGTAGCCTAACCGCTATAATACACAAATACAAAATGCGACTACACGATTTGCAATACACGGCAAGCTCCACCTGCACTGAGATCTTGTTTATAACAAAGACGTGCATGTTGCGCACAAAAAGTCGAACGAAACTTAAGTGCTATACATATAGCGCTTGCACTGCGATAACTTACGATATTTGCTCACTTTTACACTGTTGTATTGTTGTACGTAACAATCTGCTTTGTCGTTGTACTGCTTTATCCACTTCCTTTTCCACCACTCTCGAAAATTTCCATTTTCATCAAACATTCTACCTGAATATTTTAGCCTTGTGGCATTGTGATTCTAAATATAAGGCATTCTATTCCTTTCCTTTCGCCCTTTTCAACTTTTGGGCACTTGTTCACTGCAATGCGCTCTCAACTGAAGCTGATATAGGCTTTTTTCACGCCCGTGTTTCTGTCGAAATCTCGCTCAACTGTTACGAGAATTTGAGAATTATCGCTTGGACATTTTCGGAATCAGTGAATTTTGATGGTTAGGGAGCGGGCGCGTGACCTGTGGAAACAAGATTGTTTTACATTCTGGTGATGAAGGTCGACATGAGAGAGGTGTTGGATTTGTTCTGAGTAGGCGAGCAGCAGAAGCCCTTGTGGGATGGAATCCCGTGAGCGACCGAATAATCACTGCGCAGTTTATGACAAGACACACTCGCATCACGGTCATTCAAATACACGCACCAACGGAGGATTCGAGTGACGAGACGAAGAACGACTTCTATGGATTGCTCCAAGACACCACAACACACCAAGAAGAGACCTGAAAATTGTTCTTGGAGACTTCAACCAAAATTAGGTGGCGATCGGTGCGGATTCGAGAGTACAGTTGGGCCATTCACTTCTTCTGAAGAACTAAGCAATAACGGCGAACGTTCAATCTCGTTTTGTGATCACAATGAGCTTCGTATTGGAAACACATACTTCCAACACAAACAGATTCACAAGAATACCTGGCGCTCTCCGGACGGAAAAAACATTAGATGAAATCGATCACATCTGTATAAGCCGCAAATGAAGGACTTCTCTTCAGGAGGTGCGTGCGTTTCGAGGTGCGGATATTGGGTCGGACCACTACATGGTGAGAGCGGCCATCAAGCTAAAGCTAAAGAAGCTAAGAACTACTCCCACTACTCGACCGTTTGATGTAGAGAAATTGAAAGATCCTTGCATAGCTTTTAAATTCGCTTTGGAACTGCGAAATCGATTCGACCCCTTAAGAGAAATGAATAACCTGGAAGATGAGTGGGCAGCCATAAAAGGAACTATACAATTTAGCGCAGAGAAAGTCATTGGCTGGAAACGTGGAAAACGAAAGGAGGAGTGGATCAAAGAAAGCACTTGGCAAAAAACTGATGGAAGGAAAAGTGCAAAACTAGAGAAAGAACAGGCCAAAACTGAGAGGGAGCTGGAAGAGGCAACTAGAAAGTATAGTATGTATGAATTGGACCGATTGGTGAAGAAATTGTGTCGTCACGACAAAAAAGACTGGCTCACACGTAAGGGAGCAGAAGCGCAATACGCCGCTGACCATGGAGACTAGAAGACTATATATCGTATTGTCAGTGAACTGACAGGAAATCGGAATGATTCAAATGTACCGATCAGAGATAGGAATGGCAGACTTCTTTCAAGCGGAGAGGAACAGAAAGAAAGATGGCTTTAACACTTCCGAGATATTCTCAACCAGCCTAACCTGCCGAAAACCTACTGCTTCGATGACACGGAACCAATCGAGGAGCTTGACGTCAACACTGGATGTATAACGAGAGAAGAAGTAATTGCAGCAATCGAATGCCTTCGAAATAGGAAGTCTCCCAGTATAAACGGAATTACAGCAGAAGTTGAAGGCAGGAGGCAATGCAATAGAGGAAAGTCTCGTAAGGCTATTTAATCGTTGTTGGAGCCGAAGAGAAGCCCCGGAAGACTGGAAAAGAGGCGTCATAGTCAAACTACCTGAGAAAAGAAATTTTTGAAGACTGCGGGAATTGGAGAGGTATTACACGGTTGTCTGTGCCCGTGTACTGTTCTGCTTCGGCGACTCCGCAAAACCATCGATGAACGTTTGCGAGGGGAACAAGCAGGAATCAGAGCTGGTGGATCGTGCTGTGAACAAATCTTTACTCTTCGCAACATTACCGTGCAATGTGTCGAATACTGCCAATCGATCTTCATCAACTTTGTCGATTTCAAGAAGGCTTTTGATAGCGTTCATCGCGAATAGCTATGGCTAGGACGTATGGTGTACCGCAACCCTTCATCAGCATATTCAAGAATCTGTATCTCGACTCGTCTTGCTGTGTGAGGACAGACACAGGGTACACACCGTTCTTCCAGATTGCCACGGGAGTGAGACAAGGATGTATTCTATCTCCGATCCTGTTCGATATTTGTCTAGACTTCGTTATGAAGAAAACGATGGAGAAAGTGAGGACAGGCATCAGTTGGTCTGGTCAGAACAGACTCACGGATTTGGATTTTGCTGACGATATAGCACTTCTTGCCGAGGATGAAAGTAAACTTCAACAGGTTGCTACCTGCCTTGATAACGAAGCGAACATGACTGGATTGCGCATTAGCGCCCACAAGTCAAAAGTCATGAAGGTCGGATTTGATCGAGCTCAACTGAACATCATTGTTGATGATACGATACTGGAACTGTCAACAATTCCACCTACATCGAAAGTATGGTCACTCGCAATGGTGATGTCGAGAAGGACGTACGCATTCGAATTGCAAAAGCTGCCGCTATGTTCCAATGACTGCAGCTAATATGGGGCAGTTCATCGATATCGCAGTTTATCAAAATGCGACTGTACTATTCCATTGTGATACCTACTGCATTATATGCAAGCGAGACATGGAAAAGTACTGCTGGTATTGTCAAAAGGATGAACGCCTAACACCAGAGATGCATACGCTACACGGATCACGTCACTAATGAGGAAGTCTTACGCCGTTGTAGCTCGAATTGGCTCCACGTGATTTTGGCACAGCGTAGGCTTCGACAGGCCGGCCACGTTTTACGCATGACACAACAACGAGTTCCAAAAGTGGCCATGAACTGGATACCTCCAGGTGCCAAGCGAAGAAGAAGCCGTTCCAGGAACACGTGGAGACGAACGTTTGAGAATGACTTCAAAATTATGAACATTTCTAGGAGTGAAGGAGCAATGATGGTACAAGATCGGCAACAGTGGAAAAAATTCGTCGCCCATTGTGCTCTCCAGCACGGGAGGAACTAAGAAGTTTCTGTCGAACCTCTCTTCGACCAAGAGTATTTCAAGCCATAGCCATATCAAAATCTCGATTCGAACGAGTTCTGGTTTTTGAAAAAAGGAATGAATAGTATGAATAATAATGATTAATGATGGATTTCTGAGTTCTCGATGAAAAGCCTTGTCAACAGCCGTCGGGTTGCATGAGCGCTAGCCTGCACTCAGAGGGCAGTTGTCGAGGACTTCATCGACATACCACATCGATATATTACCCAAAATTGTGACTCGGGCTATGTGTGAGTCATGCGCATAAGCACCGCTGCATTTTAAGTAAGAGAGTACGTCTCAAGAAAATTGAGTGCTGGTAGGGACTCTTACCCTACAAGCTTCATTGATGAGCTTTCGCTGGGCTAACGGCTTTTAGACCAACAACAAGTCACACGTATAACACTGGGTTGGCCGATAACAGTTGATTCTCTCCGTTATTTCAGCGGGGAATGGATGGCTACTCTGAAGAACTGTCTCGTGTGTGACTCGATGTGGGTGGACGCCATAAGCATAGTCGAGGTTCTTGAATTCTTCTTGGCTAAACTGTAGAAAGCACGGTAACTGAAAGGCGCGTAACTCTGCTCTCACTGGCACACGAAGCAGGATCCGGTAATTCTT
This sequence comes from Teladorsagia circumcincta, assembly GCA_002352805.1. NCBI lineage: Eukaryota > Metazoa > Nematoda > Chromadorea > Rhabditida > Trichostrongylidae > Teladorsagia > Teladorsagia circumcincta. The sequence continues at coordinate 97,216 of KZ345228.1, forward strand.
TGATTTCTTTCTAAGGAATTTCCGCAAATGGTCATTTTGCACTTTTGCGCTTTCGTGCAGTAATTTCATATGGGAGAATGAACCCTCAATGACGCAGCACGTGAGCCATTCAGGCGACCTGCTGTGCATAGTATCAACAATAATGCCTAATATACAGTGCGTACCAAAAGTATGTGGACACTCTAAAATCGGTTCTCACGGTCAGGTAAAGACCCCCTGTGCCATAAAACCTTTACCATTCAACTCCTCGTGGTTAATAATCTATAATGACTATTTGGGCAAAAGACTCCATTCTAGTCTAGCAAACTAATTTTAATGGAAAATTTTTTCTTTGTATCACAAGTATGTGGACACCCTTAGGTAGATCAACTTCCTGCACCAATTCCCCAACCTATGTTCACTTTTTCTTGTGTTACCTATTCTAGCCTTACTCCTATTCACGGCAAGCATTTTTCTTAACAGGACCAAGCAGAGGGATGTAGGGTCCTCATGCAGCTTGACCTTCCAAATGCGAAATTGCATGTTATTCCTGTAGTACATCCGCGTATGTAAGAGAAGAAATCCAGAATCTTGACGCTGAGTTCCTACACTGATTAACATCGTCTTCAGCCGTTACTTGTTTAATGGAGCACAAGAATTGCCAGTGCTGCCTCAAAATTTAGTTGGTCTGCTACTCACGTTCGCGCTTGAACGACTTTCCCTCTTATAAAAAAGACCACTGGGTGTTCCATTCAATTCAGTGAGCACATGACACGAGAGAAAATAAAGGATGCTTTGTGTATGGATGCTCAGGACAGGTTGGCGAGGCTGGATTCTCAGTCATAAAAAGAAAAACAAACTGGGACGTTGGACCCGGACAGACACTACTTTTGTTAAAGTGATAAGATTAAAGTAAACGACGCTCTGTGGGAATTTCCACCTAAGGCAACCACGACTGGTAGGAAAAAGTTTATCTTTGGCTAATCGAGTGGATCTAGTTGCTAGTGGAGGGACCTTCGTCGTGACCCGCAGATGCACTCACAGAGACATTTCGAAGGAGGCTCAACAATCGTCTGGGGTGGTTTCAAAAGAAGGGAGAAATCGCAGATCGGCTTGCCATCATGTCAGGGAGACAATTAGGATTACAATGAGGTACGTTGATCCCGACTTCAATTTCTTTCGAGAAGCCAGCGTCACAAAACACTTGTTTTTCAGCAACCCTGAGGAGAGGTCCTTGACACGTATTCTATTTGGAAAAGGCTTAATGTAACGATTTTGGTTGGCAGGTCGGCTTGCGTATTCCTTAGACCTCATTCTTATTGAGAAGATACGGGGATAATGGTTCGCTGCCTCTGAGCCAGGAAACAGAAAGTAGTACTCCACGTGACCTAATAAGTTGGTGAAATTTTCTAGTTAAGAAGAGTACGATTAAACATGTACTGGAAGCCTGGTTTAAAGCACGCCGAATGAAATGTTTTACCCTATCAGAGTCTTCGGTAGGCCTACCAGTCTTCAATGCTGAAGATAATTCTATTTCTCGAAAAGTGTCCACATACTTTTGATACAAAGAAAAGAATTCCAGTCAAAAATACTTTGCTGAACCGGCATGAAATTTTTTGCCCAAACGGTCATTGTAGTTTATTGACAACGGAGAGTCGAATGGTTATGATTACATGGCAGAAAACTTCTTTAGTTGACCTCTGAGAATCGATTTTATGGTGTACACATACTTTTGGTGCGCACTGTACATTTGGCACGCCACCATTCCCGCACTGTTCCAGCAGATACGCGACCTTTTGCTCCGTGGGTTCCCAATTTCATAGTCGATTCCAGCTGTCAATCTGCTGCTAACCACGACCGTCTCCTGACTGGGTTATTTTTAGACATCCCTTTCTTGAACGACTTCACGACGAACACAGAAGTTCTGTTTTCCTTGAAGCTGTGGATAAGAGTTTCATCGCTAGCAACGTGCACTGGCATTACGCTTTGCTAAGGAGATGCAGAATGCATTTCCTGCACTGATTGGCTTTGCCACAAGCTTAGAAGCATCAAAACTTCAGTGTCAATGCAGCCAAACCTTCATGCAGGTTTCTCTGTAGGTCGACAAGGGATCGATTCAACGGTTTTCTTTAGTACTCTTGCGCCAAATGCTCATGTCGGTGCATAATTCTCGCCCTTAAGACACTAACCTCAGCCTCGGAAGCGAAGGAACCGTAACTGTAACTTTCTCGGAGAGTGAGCCTCGCTGTTGAATGGTTTGCACACTATTTAATGAGAATCGGTACCCGCTATTCCATGTTTTGAGGTGTACCTTATGTACAGGGTGTGCGAAAATCACGGTAGCAAGTGGTTGCCGCAGTCAATTTTTGATTTCAAGCACCAGGAATTGTGATAAATATTCTATGCATCCATTTTGATAACTAAGTTTTTCATCTTTTCATCATCAAATAAACAATCCTTTTCCTTTCCGAAAAACAATCCCTACTTTGCTCCGTGGAGCTGCTCGATTGTGTTACATAGCATGACGATTCAGAGGCTCTGTGAAACTTTCGTCGACCACTATCACGAAGTGCAATAGGCAATCTACTAGAATCAGTAGGCCTGATCCTGGGAGGATTGCATCTGCGACTTTACGAGTAATCTGTCGAAGATAGGTGCGAGGAAGCGCCGGAAGCCAGCTCGTTCAATCCGCTGTTTGGTCGCTGCAACTTTTACCGAGCGCAATTTCATGCAACGATTTGCATGCACATGTCTTACCAAATTGGTTTGCTAGCATTAAAATGCCCAACTCCTAACTGATGCGGGAAGTTGAAAGGAAAACAATGATAATGAAAGATAATGTCTATTCCATAATGAGCTTCATTTGTCGATCATATTCCCTGGTGAGAAGATGTTCCGCTGTCGAAATATCCTTGAATAGGAACAGCACCTAGACTAGTATTAGTGAAAAGCCAGCTAGCCATTTAGTGAAGGTTTTCGAAAACTAATAAAAGCAGGGATCACGATTCGAAGGCATCTTAGACAACTGCTGCTTAAGGTATAAAGCTGGATAGTGAAAATCAGCTGGACTCTTGTCCCTCTCGGTTGAAGCTTCGGACACAAAAGAACTCTAATAGGAAACACAGGAAATTAACGCTGGATTGCGCGCCCGCCCGGATTGCCCAAAAATTGATGCCAACAGAATATCGTAAATTTCATCATACTGGAGAAACAGGAACGTAGCTCTCCCAACTCAAGTCTTCTAAAATGCTTTGTATTACGTGTGCTCAAGGCAAAGCATTGCTACAAGCATAAGAGGAACATTGACAAGTTGAGAAGTCGCTAGTGAAAGCCTCGGACCTACTCGGTAGCACTTACCTATACAACAGGGTCGGCGACCTTCTAGGGAGTCTTCGTTTATTTATCAACACAAAAAGCGGCTACTCCAAGATGTAATATTGTTTCCTGTCTGGTAACCTTCCACCAATATGAGTGTGTTGTTGCCTTGCCACTTCTCGGTCTCATCTTTATCTTTTACTTTTTTATAACCATTTTGTGTTGTTAGCGTTATTTTTGCCCACCATGCACACAGGAGGGCGACGCTTTAGACTGAAGGTGCTCGTGCAAATATTTTGGCCAGAAGGCATCGATTTCTGGCATCGGTATATGTGCGGCAGAAACGGGCCTTTCAAAAGATTGCGCAAGCGTTGCGAGAGTTTATGTTTTAGCACAGAAACATTGTCGAAAAGGTGAGCGACGTCAATTCGGTCAACCTAATCCAGAAATCTTACAGCAGTCCATCTCAACAAACGTCAACAACAATGCCGGTGATTTTAAAGAAGATTCTGCAAAATATTATCCTACAACCATAAAGTCAAACTGGATTTCACAATCACATTGACTACATTATTATGATGATGACCTTATTCCATGGACAATCAAAAAACACTGAGACCCAGTTCTCTCATGTATCCATTGTTAACCAGTTAGTCTCATTACTTTATAGTTCTCTCTTTTGTTTATTTCTGAAGACAAGCGTTTGATGACGAGTGCCTTCATCAGTTTCTGTTCAAGAAAGACAACCTTCGAGCGGCAAATTACGGTAACCTTCATGGCAAACATCCCGTGTGACGTTGTCACAGCTTTTCTATAAAATAACATTGATGCCATGCTTCACTTGAAGCTTCATATTGAGCAACAGGGAGCCACACCCACCTAGAAACTCCACCGAAAGGAGTATGTTCGGATCACATTAGTACAAATTTTGAAGCATCGTGTGCCACGTTTCTGTGAAAAGAAATCTCCGTCGGATTGGAGGATCTTGCATTTTAACGTAGCAAACAGATCCAGACACAGACCCTCTTTCAAAAGTCAGAAGTGTGTTCTTTTAATGTCTACGAGAGTTCCATCATAGATACTACTTCACTGTTATCATTGTTTGTGTATAGTGCAACTGAGTGAAGTATCCCTTTGAGTGTAGCTTCATGTGTTGTGACTAGTTGCGAGGGAACGAGAGTTCGATTGAATCATGTAATCAAATTGTTTTTATGGTTCAGTAAGAATACACTCTACACTCTTGCAGTATTAATCCACTACATTTGAAGGCGAATATGGTACGGAATCTTGTCACGACGAAGACAAAGCTCTGTACTTGCAAATCAGCAGAAGTGGAGCAAAACTATGGAAGAAAACGGCTACACAAAGTGCAACCCACGAATATGTGGCCCTTTTATATGCCAGCGAAGGCATCACGAAGAAAGTGAAAAAATTAAATTTCAGCCGTAAATTTCAGCAAACCTTTTCACAAATCTCGTGCCCAGCTCGCCAACAAACATCGAAGGCTTGCTTATACCATCGAAGCTCTACGAAGAAAAGCGTGACTGAAGAAATTGCTCGCACCGCACAGATAAAAAGATCTGCGGGTTGTGAATAAGCGTTTATTTAGTCACACTCAGAAATAAACAAAATGGATGGATTTAATGGAAGCAATGCGACTAGCAAGCGACGGTGGTATTAGCAATAACTATGAAATAGTCAGTCTGCCCAGCCTCAGTGTTTTCACCTAGCTAGCAACTGTCCCGAGGGGAAAAGTCGTCTTCATTTTATTGTCGTCATTTGTTTGAGTCTAGTTAAATTTTACGGTCTTAGAGTATTGCTTTTGCAGATAGAAGCAGCTCCTTAATATCATTCCTATGAGGGAACAGGATTTGCCTGCACAACTGGGACAAATGCAGGCCTCCGTGTAGAGGGACTCCGTTGTTCTATGGGCTTGCAGTATAATGCTCAGTAGTTTGCTGCTGAATCTAGCGCACACTGCGACAGCGTTTGCTAACTCTAGGAAAACAAGAAGAGAAAGCTGCTGGATTCCTGCACCATAAAGGTGACTGTTATGATTTCACCCCCTTCAAAAACTGGCTTACGCACCACGCGTGAAAATAATCCAGAAATACACATTATGACCAAGTACTTTTAGGAGCAGGTCAGGCAAAGAAACGGCGTAAAACTCGCTCAGGAATGCCCCGCATGTCTCTACTTCGCAACAAGACGTACCTCCATATGACCTATGTAGATTACTATTAAAAACGACATCGGTTGCGTTTGAGGTTGCGTTTGAAAAATAGTTCAGTGCTCAGTTCATCCGTTGTATTTACTTCCAACTACCACGTAATTGGTGTGTCATCAACAATAGGGATCCAACGATCGACGCCAGGTCCGTGCTGATCGCTTCTTTTCAGCAGTAATTAAGAAGCTGCTTAAAGTTAAGTATGCTAAGAATCCCCACGAAAAACCTGGTTAAACTCTCTCAGTGAATTGTTCGGTAGAAAGTGCGCAATCGAAAGTTTCTTGCAAAGTGAAGTGCAGAGGATTTGTCCATGCTGTGTGCCGCATTTTTCGTAGAGTAGTGGATCATAAGATTTCAGTCAAGCGTGGTTTTTGTAGTCAGTTTCATCATCGGGACAACTGTTATACATTGATTCATCTCCCTTCACAAACGTCGTATTTGCATGCTACGTTTATGAATACATAAGTAAATCCATTCTGATTTGACCCAAACATGTGCATGTCCTTGTTGTTGCGTCATTCAATACGTTGGCGACAGGCTGACGCGCATGCGCTCAGACATTTAAACATTCTGACGGGCAGGCACATCATAAATTTGTTGTTCATTTTTTTTCGTGCTTGCGCCCCTTCTTGTGTTTTTCATGTTCTTTCTATAGACAATACACTGGAATGATCACAAACCACGTAGCCGCTTGACTGGTCAAATGTGCTTGATTCAGCAAAGATTTTCTGAACTAACAGAAATTTCAGTTTCATACTTCCCTAGTTTTCCTTTCAACTTCCGTGTTGAAGATTGCAGAAGCATTACATTGTAGAAGACACCAAACACTGTGACATCCATGATTTGTATTTGATGGAAGAAAAAAGTACGGTGTGAATGCTTTCTCTTTATTCGCAACGAAATGGAAATGGGTGTTTTTCACTTCTTAATGGCCACTAAGTTCTGAACAAAATTCGACTTCAATTTATATAGGTAAACTCAGCGCCATTCTTGCCGAAATTTTCTATGAGATTCAAGCTGTTGAGCATTTCAAACTCAGAAAATAAGCGGAGGTAAGGTAGGAACGGCGCGCTTGCAAAACCGCCTCCTGCTCCACGCGGTCAAAATGCCAAAATTACGCGATTTGACCAACGTGTAAGATACGCCATTTTTGACAGCAATTGAACTGCTACCCCGTGAGAGGGCTCGGATTAAATGCTTCTCTACGTCCCAGGGAGCTTAGTTGCCCATTACTGGCGTGTTGAGGAATTGTTCGAGTTTTCCGAGTCGTATCACCTTCACCCCATGATGCGAAGGTAATGTAACGTACAGTCTACCTATTAGGTGTCTCATAAATAATGTCGTTTTTTTTCAAGCGCACATTTTTCTTCGAAGGCCTCATTGTTTCATGAAACCCTATATAGGTTTCGCTAGGAAATTATCTGCTCTGAAAGGCGGTTCAATTCCCTTTCGGAAATATTGTACCTTGTTTGCATTTCAGGCATGCAAAGAGGGAGCTCGGAAAGACGAAATTTTGCCTAACCGACAGCTGGCCCTAACCCCTATTTCCCCTATGAGAAATCAATCAAGGGTTTATCATGTACCTACTCATAAGATCCTCTGACCGTTCCGCCGTAAGGTTGTGAGAATCTTGCAGTGCTTCTTTTCAGACTCGGTTTTCCATAACACATAGGATTTTCAAAGTAAAAGTTTTCTCTGAAACGTCATTGCTTCATAGCAACCGATATCCCATTCGTGAGCACCTCTACTGTTCTGTTCGCTCATATGTTTTGCTTTTATGTTTGTTGTGAATGAGGTCGAATGTTAGGTCTGCGTGATAGGGTGTCACGATAATGACCGCATTACTTTGGGAGAAATTTCCCTTGAGAAGGAGAAAAAATCAATCAGCCATGTACCCCTAAATTGTGCATGAGTTGTTCTTCACACTCCACTAGTTTTTCAACGTCTCGGCTGGAAGAAATTTCCGGCTAAATTCCAATAGTTGGTGCTTGGCTATCGAATTTTGGAGGGAAAACCCATTCTCGAAAAGGAGTGACGCGACTTGTTGAGAATACCTATAGCGGAATGTTAAGAAGATGTCATGAGAAAGTAAATGGTACATCCTCGATTGATTTCTTCTAGGGAAAAGTAGGGTTAGGGCCAGCTGTTTTTGGCAAAATTTTGTCGGCTGGAGCTTTCACTTTGCATACCCGAAATTCAAGAAAGCAACAATATTTTCAAAAGCGGATTGGACTGCTTTTAGAGCAGACAATTCTCTATCGAACTATATATAGGGCTTTATAAAACAATGGAGGTTTTGAAGAAAAATGAGCTTTGGGAAAAAACGACACTATTTATGAGACAACCTAATACAAGTCACAATTACGTTCAGAATCCACAACATACTAGCAAATTATTGGGTCGTCGAAAATCCTGATTCCTGCCGTAGCCCGTCCTAGTTATATTCTGCTCGCAATATGGTTTGAACCCTCTTGTTCCGCTAGTTTATGCACTTCCCCGATTTCGAAACAGTTCTTGGATCATTTTGTGAACTTCATACATTTCCTTTATTCGAACTGGCAACAGCACACATCATTAGCTATTGCTCCCGGTGTATGGGCGGATTTGAAATTGAATTTGAATAATTCGCCATTCAATTGCTCATTCCGATTCATGCTCCACCCATCGTGTGGAGCTCACGGGTACATGTGTAAACTAGGTGCTAGCCGCCACAGAAACCTGCCTACATAGAGACGGAGAAGTCGAAAATCTTACAATCTTCCAGCCATATAATGACCACTATCGACTAAATACATTGGTTTTTGCGGAGAGGTATAGTAGAAACACGCTGCTGACTGGATTCAGTCATAGAGGCCAAAATGCTTCCGGAATTGTGAAGCCTCATCATGATCATGATCACCATTGCTCAATGTTGATTGAACATATCGGCTTTCGCACAGTTAAAGAGTTCAAACAGAAGGCAAATCATAGAATCTTCAGGATGGGACCGCATATAATGAAAACACTAAAAATGGTCATCTATGACTTTTCGGGAGCTTCAGTGAAATCCTGAGTTGCAGGGCTCATTTCTTGGCAGTGGTGCGATGCGTGGCGGATGATGAAGCAGGCGGAACATAAAAAGTCTTACCTATTGCATCGAGACTGTGAGAAATTTCGTGAGCAAGAACGAAGCCAATGCTGCCGTGCAGGAAGAACCTGCAAATGTGCTGATCAGGCTGTTCACAGCACGGTTCACTCTAATAGACGATTCTCCGTTACGAAAATCTTTAGTGAGAGGTGAGAACTCGAGCTTTCTTGATTGATTGCTTTTGCGAGGCATGACACATGTGAATTTCAACTCGTTCAGACAGCGAAGACGTCATTGCTCATCGTGCTGATCAGGCTGTTTTTAGGGTTTATAACAACCAACAGGGAAACGTGACTTTTGTACTGTTCATTGTATTGAATTAGTGATCATTCTAAAAGACGGCACTATCGCTACCACCTCCTGCTCATGTTGAATTCCGCCCTGACCAAACAGGAGGAACATCCTTCTGGTACGTGGTTGTGGTCTCGATTTCTAGTCACTTTGCGATAAGGCCATGTAGACCTCAAAGAAATACGAATGGGAGTATGACTGGCGGAAAAGGTGCTTTCGGATTAAAAGTTTGCGTTTTTTATCAATCCTTCTATAGATAATTTGCTATGTATGTCTGTGTGTGTGTGCGTCCGCCTGTCACGAAATTCACAGCTAGCGACGAAGCAGTCGTTAGGGGCTGATTCCAAGATATGATATGGGAAGTCGAACGAGAACATCTTCGACAGGTGATAGGAGGTGATAAGATTTGATAAAGGCTGATAAGAGGCTTTAGAACGCACATGTCCCGAAACACATTGCGTGTGTCCCAGCAGCATTTGGGTGTTGCCTTAAATGTATGTCGTAGGAGGTGGGACGGGAACATCGTTGGTGAGTGGCAGAAAGTGTTAACAACTGATAAGGGCTGATAGGGAGCGATAAAATGTAAATGTCACTAATTCATAGCCCGCGTCGCAGCAGACCTCAGGAGCTGATTTCAAGTTATGATATAGGAGGTGGGATTGGGACATTTTTGGCAGGTGACAGCGACTGATAGCAATGGATAAGTGCTGATAAGGGGCGTAAGAATGCAATTGTCACGAGGATCATTACATGCGTTCCAGCAGCATTCAGGCGTTGGTTCCAACACACGGTGTAGTTTGTGATACGGGAACATAATTGGCGTGTGACAGAAACTGATCAGCAAATGAAGACTGATAAGGGGTGCCGAAGCGCAATTTCTGATAAGTTGTTCAGTCGTGTCCCAGCAACAGTGAGGCGTTGGTTTCAACAAGCGATGTGAATGGTGGGATGGGAACACATTTGGTGGAGGACCGAAACTGTCAGCTGATAAGGGCTGATAGAAGGCGCCAAAAGGCCAAAATCACAAGATTCGCAGCGCCCGTCCTATCTGCAGTGAGGCATTGGTCCTACCAAGTGATGTACAGAGTGGGATGGGATCATGTTTGGCGGGGGCAGAAAGGATTATGGCTAATAACAACGAAATAATGAGTTGCGCGGATAAGCTGATTCCAACTTACATTGCTGGATATCAGCGAAAAATGCTGGCGACAACTTATCCACGCAACTTCTATTAAGTGCGGTAATAGCCACGTCACTTCCGCTTACACGCCTACCGTACTTTGGGATATGGACTGTAGCTCTACCCTTAACCGCGCTTACCAACTGCGAGCTTTGGCAGAATGGGATATGAAACGGACAGCTAATTCTTTTTGAGAAGCAACACATTTTTGGTGGTGCTAACGCTCCAACGTTTATGCACTTCCACCGGAGCTTTTCGTATATGTGCGAGGTGGCGTGCGGAGCTAAACTGGTTAATAATAACCAGCTTTGCACCGCACGCCATTGCGCGCATGATACGGAAGGCGTAAGCGAAGTCAGCAGACGGTGGAGCGTTAGGTTCCACCGCTAAGCCATAAGTTCCTCGTGAAATGCGTTAGCTGATCATTCATAGATCGGGTCTATTTGTGTTGAAGCTCATACACTGATACGCGCGGTGGACTGCGAGTTAGGGAGGTGCTTGTAAACAACAGCCATGCATTGGATGTAAGGTCAATTTATCGGTCGAATATAGTTGCTGTAGGAATGCCCAATATTTACTTCGTATCATTTCGAGAATCCACATACATTTTCAGGGACTTAAGAAATGTAGCGGTTGAGTGGTGCTTGGTGCTTATGATGGCATCGCAAATGAAGTGAACCAAAAAATTGCGTAACCTAAAATCTGATTCAATTGGCCCTTCATGTCCTTATGCATATTGCTATTATCGACCCTTATCAGCCGTTATCACTTTTTGTCCCCCACTAAACATGTCCCCCTTCCACCCTCCACATCACTTGCCAGAACCAACGACTCATCGCTGCTGGGACATCCGCAGTGAATCTCGTGAAATTAGCAATTTTGCGCCTCTAATCAGCTCTTATCATCCGTTATCACTTTTTTGTCCCCCACTAAACATGTCCCCCTTCCACCCTCCACATCACTTGCCAGAACCAACGCCTCATCGCTGCTGGGACACACGCTGTGAATTTCGAGAAATTAGCGTTCTGACGCCTCTTATCAGCTCCTATCAGCTGTTATCACTTTTTGCCCCTGACCAAATATGTTCCCGTTCCACCCTCCACATCACTTGCCAGAACCAACGCCTCATCGCTGCTGGGACACACGCTGTGAATTTCGTGAAATT
>KZ345228.1:197165-209604 GCA_002352805.1 Teladorsagia circumcincta
CAGCAGAAGCTTTGACGACGACAAGTTTGCCAAGTTGTAAGAAGTTCCAGCTTTTATAGTGGAAAAACGTATACGAACATTCTTCAACAACGTCTTCGAATTGATCCATTTTATAACCTCGAATTGGCGTCTACTCAAGCAAAGCTTCTGCTGAAGGCTACTTTGTTGATACTTTTATCATAAAAACCAAATTACTTAGTAACTGCTCTTTGAAGTTGTTTATTCGTTCGACTTTACAAAAATGGGCCTCATCGGACCGTGCGGGGATATGTATAACGCGATAAATGCGGCCGCAAAATCGCGTCGGTCCCACACGGTCAAAAACACCAAAACTCGCATTGTCGTCAATGTGTTAAAGAGCAATAACACACAGATATTAAATCGCGGAGGGTACCTTTGCAGCAATCATCCTACTAACTGTTAAGCGTCTGTCGTTGTGTCTGTCGTTTTGTCCGTCGTTCTGTATGACTGTCACGAAATTCTCCAATTCCCGAGGATCCGCCTGGCGAGACGGGGTCATATGAGGATGGGTGGGCAAAGTCACACGAAAAACAAAACGCACACAAGCTAGGGGAGCCCCGCCTACGGTGGGCGCGGCGTGCATCGAAATGAACTGTACTGACGGCCAAGATTTCAAGTTCAGTGACAAAACAACCTCGAAGCTGGGCCAAACAGCGGGTAAAGGTGTTATTGGTATGTCAGCTCGAATTAGTGAGACCCAGCCCAGGTAGGCGGGGCGCACTTCAAAAACCAGTGCTTCATGAAACATTTCATAACTCGGTTGAGAGAGAGCTTACAGAGCAGAAAACAAATTGATGATGGGGAGCAATGTCTATGGTGTTCCCAGCATACATGAATTGGGCTGAGGTCCGCCCACGATGGGCGGAGCGCGCTTTCAAGTGTGCAGCTCTTCCTACAAGTCCTCACAATTCGGGCCCATAGAAGTCTTAGTGAGCCGGAACAGGTGGATAGAGGTGGGAGGAGGAGTGGAGGTCAACTGTCATTTTTGGGCGGAGCCGGCGGAGTCTGCGATGACCGAAGCCGGCGGAGTCTGCGATGAAATTCATAACCCAGTTCCAAGAAGTCCCGGAGATCGAGAAAAGGTGGACAGAGGTGAGTGAAGGAGTGGAAGCCAACTACCATTGGTGGGCGGGGCATGTCTAAAAAAGGCGGAGTTATCCACGGAACTTCATAACTCGGCTCCGAGAGTTCTCAGGGACCGAGAAAAAGGTGTACAGAGATGAGTGGAGTAGAGGTCAACTGCTGTTGGTGGAGGGGTGTGCAACAACGTAGGAGTAGATTGCCATGCACTTAGTTAGTTTAGTTTAGAAAAATTCAGGAGACCGGAAAAAGAGTGGGTCGAGTCCGACGACGCACGCACGGGAGGACAACTACTATTGGTGGGTGGAGTGTGCACCAAAGTGGAAGGAGTTTGCGACAGAAATTCATCATTCGCTTCCAAAAATTCCCGGAGACCACGAAAAAGGTGGATAGAAGTGGGTAAAGTAGTGAAGCTCGACTGTCACCGGTGGGCGGAGCATAACTAAAGTGGACGTAGTTCGCAACGGAATATCATAACCCGTCAAAGAATTCGGAGTTTTCCACGAAGCTTGTTACCTCAGCTTTGAGTAGTCCTGTAGACCGGGGGAAAAGTGGGTGACGAAAAGGAAGTGAATTTTAAATGGTGTGTGGAAAATACACCAAAAAAGCAGGTTACGCAGCCAAAAATACAAATTGGCTCAGAGACAGTTTCGAGATCTGGTCAAAAGCGGGAAAAGTCGGCGAGGAAGAGAAGAATAGGTGGGGTATGCAGAGAAATAGGCGGAGTTTACCACGAGATTTATAAATCGGTCCAGAGGCAGTTCGAGACCGGAAAAAACACACAGTTGACAAAGGAGGAAAGGTCAAAAGCCGGCGGTGCATGAGGCATGGGGCAATCGGATAGAATTCAGCTTGAAATTGAAATAGTCAAAGTGCGGGCATAATTCGAGAACTTACGCTGCACCATCCCATATCGCCACAACTGTGCCGTACGCGCAGCGCGTGCGGCGCCAATTGGTTCTCATGATAATCCGATCATCTAATTGTGTTCAGCTAACTTTGAGTAGAGCACAAAAAAAAAACTCACAGATATCAAAGAAGATCTCCTGTCAGCCGTCGCTTCTAATGTAGGAACGATTGTATAGAGCACTGTTCGGTTGCGGTTAAAATGCGCAAGCAGCAACGTCAAATCAAATTTCGCATTGAACTTGGCTTCGTTGAACATTTCCTCACTCAACATCAGGAAACCACCGAATTCCTAGGATACAAAGCTGCTTACGATCGATCAAAATAACGAACAAGTGAATTTGAAAATGCCATTAATTTTTTTGTGCTTCTCATGTAACTGCTAGCATTCCGGCTCAAAGTTATTACGGCACTACTTTTAATGAGACAGCGCAAACTCCTCTCAAAATCAACTCTGAAAGGATTTGTCTCAAACGAATTTACAAGTTGATATAGAAAAGAGAATGGAAGAGCATCACAAACGATTTTCACGGATGCTTTCACGTCCAGCACATTTGGAAAAAAAAATTGAAGAAAGGCCGAACACATTGGAGTGTCTCCCAAGAGGCCCATCGCGCTGCGAAGGAGGAGACGCAGACGCGACAACGGACGAGTCGCAGCTCATACTGTAGCGGTTGGGTCGGGTTAAATAGAGTATACCATAATACGTCTCATATCCAGCACGAGCTGCGACTCGTCCTCTGCCGCGTCTGCCTCTCTTCCTTCGCCGCGCGGTGGGCCTCTTGGGGAACGCCCAACACATTGTGTGGTAACTGCACCGTGAAACACAAGTTTGATGCAGTAACCGCCTAACTTTTTGTAGGAACCGGTTACAACCCCCTAACTTTTTGTCAAAACCGGTTATCTGTAAGGTAATATTAGTTTGGTTAAAGCTCCCGCAGCAAACCGCCTGTTTTCGATTTTATTTTTCTCATCATTTCTTTATTATGTTTATCCAGTGTAATACATGTAATCACTATCCACAACCTATTGCCGATGCCTTGGAAGCAGTTCGATGCCTTTTCTGAACTTCTACTGACAAGGGAAGGATCCCAGGTCGAAGTGGCCATTTGTAATGAACTGTGCATTAATATGTGTATTTTTGGTCGCTGATTCGGAATCTGCTCTCCAAATTTTCGGAACGATTCCCTTAACTTAGTTATGAAGCTAGATAGTGCATTGGCAGTGGCCTAGACTGACGGGCGAGAGGCCGTCAGATCGACTTCTCGGCAAGTTCTCACTTTTGCTTGCTGAAGACATTGTTTGTGTGACATTTATCCATGCTAGGTCATCAGCGCTTGCCCATATTGAAGTGTAAAAGGTAGCGAGCTGCAAACAAGTGTGCGCGCCATTTCCAAATGACCACTCCTGGTACCCGTTGCGCTCCCGTAGAGCCCTCTACTACCAAACGGAGGTGATAGACGTATTCAGCGTGCCGTACTACCGCTTTCGACAACTTTTGATCCGATTCCAAAATTTTGATTCAACGATTTCGGTTGGTCATATATCCATCACTCCACTGACAGTTTAACCATGGGATGGAATTATACTTTCAGTTATAGGTGTGAGTAGTTGTGAGAACACATATACGTGACTGTCCTACAAACTTACGTTCGAATAACTACATGATATTTTTTCCTAGGGTTATTAGCTAGGGATGACACCAAAAAATTATGACGAAAATATAACAGTTGATGTTTGAGGCGAACCCCTCTATACACGTGACAGCGTCGTACGTGGCGCAGACTTCAACACTGAATAGTTTTTTATACTGAAAACAGGCATAGTGATAAAGTGCAAAAGGTCCCAACCGAGCAAGATCCGAACCATGGCCTCACCAACACAAGCAGCCACCACTACCCCTCGGCCAGGCCGCTCCTGATCTGCTCGGTCTACCGGTCACTCTTCTAGTGGCTTTCATTTGAAACCACGTTTCCAACTCTGCACAGAGAATCGTTCCGCAAATTTGGAAGACGGATTTGAGACCAGCGTCCGAAAATACGTCCGTGAGTATGGGTTTCATTTCAAATGGCCACTTCGACCTGGGATCCTTCCTTCGTGAGTCCTTATCGAAGGAATATGGATTTTGATTTCGACGTCGTTTTAGTTACCATTACATTTTTTTCTTTTTTTTGTTCTTCGAGGTGGTCTCGAGGGAGAAAAAATCGGGCATTAGTTAGCATGAGGTCAGGGTTATATAACAATTTTGGAAGAGCTCTCCGTTCGATACTTCTGAAATTTTTCTTAGATTTTTCTAGCAATGGTAGGTCGAACAGTATCATGATAAACAGTCTTTGTCAAGTTTTTTTTCATATAAAAAGCGTTGCAACTGCAGCTGTGGATGATCCATCCGTTGACTGCAACATCTGCACGTATGAGTTTTCAATGTTCAACATCTCTCCTGTTACACCATTATTCTTACTCGGAAAAAGTTGAACTTCAGCAGACAGAGCTTTGAGGCGTCTAAGCTAGACTACCGTCGCTTGTTTACTTGTTGCCACACTGCATCCTCTCCGCATCACCGTTAAATACACATGATGGATAGACAATGAGAGGAATCACAGTGAGTCAACTTGAGCTGTTAATGTTAAGTCGTGTTCAGAGTTGTTTCGAGTTTAAGGCATATAATTTCCAAGTTCTACATTTCCACATCCTGGAGATGGAGATGTCTCAGTACTGCCACTTGTCGCATCAAATTTTTTCTTGGGAATGATTGATAGTCTCCCCACATACCCCCCTTGAGCAGCTCCAGGTAGAGCACTGTATTTTCCAATCACGGGTTTCTCAGTAACGGGCCATCATGAAGTAAAAAATCTCAACGCTGGGCAGAGTCAGAGTGAAGCGCCGGTGAAGCCAAATTGCAACAGGGGATGCTATTAGGCTGTTCAAAAAGCAGTGCGGGTTTCTATATGCCATCCATGCATACATGACATATTTTGAAACAGAAATTTATTCTGAAATCTAAAACCTCATATGTCGTTGACAAGCCTATTATATCTGACCAGTTTTGCCGCGTGCATCACACGGAACTGCAACAGTATGAAGCAGTGTCATCGATATATCATGGTGCAACGTGGCGAAGTCACCCACTTTATTGTAACCTCCCCACCCACCTATAGCAGTTGACCTCCCTTCCGTTGTCGAGCTCTATTCTCCTGTCTCCAAGACTTTTTGGAACCCAGTCACGTGGCTAACTCCGCCCACTTGGGTGCATGCCCCGCCCACCATTAGAAATTCCCACTCTTTCCTTGGCCGGCCTCTACTACTTCCTCCGAGGTTTCTAGGACATTTTGGGACCGAGTTACGAAGTTTTGTAGCTAACTAGGCCCACTTCGGTGCAAGCCTCATTGGTTTGACAGCAACAACGACTGATGTCAGTCTGACCGTACCAGGTTTGCTGAATACGACAGATGGCTCAGAATGTCCCATGGCGAGCGTGGAGACTTCGATGAACCTTCTTCGTGATTTGAGGAAATTCTTTGCTGAGATAAAGAACTTTTTCGTCTCTCCCGAAAGCAGTGCCGACGAGCTTAACCATTTGCCATCATTATCGGTCAACATCACCCATGGAATTCGTTGGCAACAGCCTTAGTATATCTTCGGTTTTACACGTCCTAGCATGTGGTGACACCATTCATGGCTAGCATGAAGACTTCGCTTCTTGTCACTAACAACGAAGTCGTCTGTTTAAATGCGACGCAGGGGGTAAATCTAGATGTTCCTGCGAAATTTGATCCGCCTATCATCCTGGGGTCAAAAATCAGATCTCAATTTATGATCTCGCCATAATACCTCTCCCTTGCAAGGCAATATTGAGGACCCGCTACTGCGCTGTGATAACGCCGTGAAAGCTGTGCCATTCCCGCGCACTGCACCAAGGGTTCCTTGAATACAGCTTTAGAATACACTCGTCATTCAGTGTAGCAGGCTGATCACATTTGTTATTTCCTCTCCACACCATCTGGACCTCGGCAATCAAATAATGGCCATGTTGTGAAAGACAACTTGAAGGTTTATTACAGCAGCCAGGTTTCTTGCAACGATTCTTCCGTCGACACACTTTCTGTGTCTACAAAAGCAGGAGCAGATGAGCATACTTTTACTAGTGAAGGATTTTTCCAGCTATAATCGCGGTGAAATGCTACGGCAGAATTGCTCTAAAGGAAGCATTGACCAACGTTCACATACTTCTTGTAGTGAATGTTCCAGTGCGATCCCACGACAAAATTCAAGATGAAGAAGAATGCGCAAAACTTCTTCTGAGAACCCGATACATGAATACACTGGTGTGCAGAACTTAAGGACCAAATAGATTAGGTGACGTAACTTTCCAACAATTTAGTGGAACTGGTTGAAACTTTGCGAGCATGATGCTAAAGGTCTTCCAGTCGTGCACTATGTACTGGACCTTATACATCGCGCGGTACGCTCGAAGGTGGAGCCAAAAGGGACCGGCCACTAGGCACGAGAGAGTTGGCGGAACAGGAGAAGAGGGAGTCCACTGACCACGAAAGAGGCTTTGTTGAATATAATGGTGGTCTTGATTACAGCAAGTCCCGGAGGCGACACTAGCATGACATCACGCGAGGAGGAATCACTGGGAAACTGGGAGAGGGAGCATGGATCCAGGAAGGGGGTGTTGCTCACAACATTGTTTTGTGGGCCTGGGGAGCCATAAGGACCACAGCCACTGATCACGAACATCCGCAACAGCGGGCGATTGCTACGCTTTGCAGCAGTCAAAAATCAACCCACGTCATCGCAAGCTGCAGTTACAATAACATTTATTAGGATTGTGAGGCATGTAATCCCAGGCCGAACAACGTGGTACAGTGACCGTATAAGCATGGTCTCTCTTAATGATCAACAGTGCCTGGTGTTCCTTCGAAACCCGCGCATCGGCGGGAACATTTGCTAGGTGCCGGGACACTAGCGATGGACCACTGGCTTAATTAATCGCGTTCTCATCCCAGTTAAGATCAAATTGGGTGTGAATAGTGATTTTGGACTTACCCGCATGTGGCGAGAATAGGATCACGTAATGCACCCAAGACGCAAAGACGGTGTCTTTGACCTCAGCTTCAGTCGTAAGGAGGAAAAGGTGCGAGAGCATCGAGCAGCCCAGGTGGAAAATTATAGAAAAGCGGGGATTTCCGGCGACTGGTGAAGTCTGCCCGCTTCCCCAGTCGGATTCTATAGAGCACGTGTGGAGTGAAGTCAGGGGAGCTATTGCAGCGCATCCACGTGCGCCAACAAGTGTCCAGCAGCTGTCGATGCGGTCTTCAAGGAATGAACCTTCTCTCTGCGAGAACTCTTGATCAATCTCGTGGTCAGTAATAGAGCACGTGGCAGAGTATGCTTTGCAGTCCGTAGTGTTCATACCTCCCATCAAGAACCAGCTCCCCTCTTCTGATTGCCTACCATGAGTTAGAGTAGTCTCACCCATCGACCGCGTCAGACAGGGTATTTGATATCTGAAGGAAAATGTCTTTTCAAATCGATCCGTTGCGCTTGATCGACCTAGGTTAGCTAGCAACCAGATATCATGTGAAAGTTTCCGTCCCTAAGTTTTGCACACCAGTGTAATATTAGGTTGTCTCATAAATAGTGTCGGTACTCTTCCAACAAAAAATTTTGAGCTGAAATCCTATGCTTTCATATTGTCTCATATACGAATTAAAAGCGAATTGTCTACTGAATAGCGTGTTTGGTTTCTACAATCATCGCGAAGTTTTTGAATTTCAAGCTTGCGAAAAGGGAGGTCCAGTCAACGAAAATTAGCCAAACCGACAGCTCTAACTCTATTTCTCCTTAACAGAAATCAATCAATGATGTAACGTACACTTACTCACAACTTCTGAACACTCCGCTGTTAGGTTGTAGAAAAAGCCTCCCCGCATTTCTCCACGAATTTGGTTTTTCTGGCCGAGCGATGAGCCATGGTAATTTTAAAATTGAAATTTTTTCCCTGAACCACCATTGTTTCATGAGGAATGGTATACCTTTCT
This sequence comes from Teladorsagia circumcincta, assembly GCA_002352805.1. Lineage (NCBI taxonomy): Eukaryota > Metazoa > Nematoda > Chromadorea > Rhabditida > Trichostrongylidae > Teladorsagia > Teladorsagia circumcincta. Next base: position 205,220 of record KZ345228.1, read on the forward strand.
TGAGCACCTCTACTGCTATATCAGTCGATATGTTTTTTTATGTTCGTTGTAATTCATGTCGAAATTTAGACCTGCATCATAGGGTGCCCAGTTAGCGAAAATGACCGCATTTCCTCGGAAAAAAATTCCCTTGAGAAGGAGAGAAAATCAATCAGACATACATTTCTAAATTGGACATGACTTGTTCTTGAGAATCCATTAATCTTTCAATGTCTCGGCTGTAAAAAAATGTGGCCCAAATTTTGTGAGATGGTGCTTGACCACCGAGTTCTGGAGGAAAATCCAAATCTGCGAAAGTACGCAACTTGCCCTGACTTGACTTGCCGAAGCCTAATAGCGGAATGTTCAGAAGAGGTGATGTGTAAGTGAAGGGTGCTTCATTGATTGATTCATCCTGAGGGAAAATATGTAGTGTTAGAGCTCGCTGTCGGTTTGGCTAGTTTTCGTCAACCAGACCTCCCATTTCGCCGGTTTGAAATTCAGAAACCTTGCATGAATTGTAGATCCAAACGTACTATTTTGTAGAGCAGATAATTCACTTTTCAAAGGTATATTAGTTGTTATAAATTTTAGAAATTTAGCATAAAATTTTTTGTTGGAAGGCACTATTTATGAGACAACCTAATATATACAGGGGTGGCCAAAAAAAAGACACTTTGCTCATGACGCATATCAGCAAGCTCTAACTCGCACAGACTGCCATGTTTGATGGATATGTTTCGGTAGCATATTCCTGAAATGCCCCTCCATACGCAGACGCAAGCCCCTGTTAGCTGATCTCGTCTTCTCCAGAATATGACATCATTTGTAAGCGCCGTCGACCTCACGGAGGCTTCCACACTTGCTACAGCCTGAAGCAGCTACACGAATTTCTTGAGTCGGATAATCGACGGATAGCTTCCTACGAACAGTAGCTCTTGATAAGCAAGACCTCTTCCAACCGGCTGTGCAGATAGCGTCATAATGGTCCCAGATCCGTCGAGGGCCACGCTGAGCTCCAATCGTGCACACGTTTCCAGGGCGAATTCTTCTGATGTCATGGATGCAAAAGGGTATCATGACATTCACTGATAGAAAGGAGTGTACTCTTCAATTTTCAGTCGAGAATTGAATGAGAATTGATTCGAAATTATGGTGGGTGTGGTTATAATGAAAATAAAAAAATGAATAAAAATAGTGTGGTTAATGCCATTTCGAACGAGGAGTGAAGTGTCTTACTTTTTGGCCACCCCTGCATGTATACAGTAATGCCCAAAATCATTAATGAAATGTTTTCAAGGTTTTCTCTCTCAAAGTCACTGGATCGTCTCCAAATTTGCAGCTGCTATCAACTCAGTGTTTTCCGATCCGTGCAAAAAAGATGAGCCTTCGACTCAAAGCGAGGTTTGGGAAATTATAGATTTTCCGATCTTATTGAAAGCAGGTTGAAAATCACGCAATTTGCTCACTAGAATAAAATAACGTGTAAGTCAGCAAGGCATTTGCCGTTGGTAAATCCCTTCCGAGATGCCAAGATGCCGCACGCATTTTACTTCCATTTGTACATTCGCAGTGGCAATTTGATTGCGATGTGGCCTATACAAGGACTCAACAGAACAGTCAGTAACTTGTCAGTAACACTAAGCAAGTCTAGCACATTGCCCAGAACACTCTAAAATCTTTGATACGTAGCTGGATCTAAATGCTGGGTCAATCAATTAGGTCGCTCTCTATTGGAGCATTTCTTAAATTTTCCTCCGAATGGGACCGGATTTTCCCTCACACCTGTAGCTCCTTTACTTATGTACAACTTCGAAGCTCCAACCTTAAAAGGAGGTCTCTCAGATCATGCCCCGATTTTTGGACATCGTTTTTTGCAGTATGTAGAGGTAGGTGCATGAAATATGGAACCATGCATCATTCGCACTGAGCGGCCCTTCAGATGCCAGAGAAGTGACGAACGATTCGTTCAGGGTTTGGCTCTCCGCGCTGAGAAATTTTTGCACTTTTGATTGGCGCTTGCATGATGCCGCAGAATGGTACCGGCATCTAGTAATGGATGTCTTATTACCACGAGGGTCAGCTGTAACCCATATGAGTAGGTTTTTCCAAAAACTGGCGTCAAAAAGGTGTAACACATAAGATCTTGAACCCCTTTCCTGGCATTCAGAGAACCATGCAGGAAAAATGAATCAGCTCAAGGTTCCATGCATGTGCCCTAACATCATGCGGAAAACAGTGTTAAAAAGTTGGGCGTGACCTTGAAGACCTTCCTTGTCAGTGTGAAGTTTGATCTAGTCCACTGTCGTGGTTACTGTGTTAGAGGCATAGCATGCTGTAGAGACTTCTCTTGCTTGTGGTAGGCACGATAATCCGAGTAGCTGCTCAGACAAAGTCAGTGTCGTGCGACTGTCACTCCTGCGGATACATAACACCTTTCAAAATATGACAGCACACGTCAGCCCTCATCATTACCTCAGTCGTGGAGCGAGGTCCACCTTTTTTCCAAAGCAACCATATCAACCACCGCTATTCACGGTTTGCAGCTGATTCTTTGAATCGAAACGCTCTCTCATTACTAGCAACTTACGAACATCGTAATATACTCTGGTCGCTCCAGATGACGTAAAAACCTGTACCAACCTTCGTTTCCGTTTCAATCACATTCTACTTCCACTCACTTCACAGCGAGCTCTCTTCGTATTCTGTGAGAATTAATGAGTATGTATTATACATAGTATACAATTAGATTCTGGAACGTGCTACGTACCCGAATGCGTGACAGCCGCACGACAATGACTTTGTCTGCCAGCAGAGCAACGACTCGGAGTCATGCCTCTCACATGCAGGAGTGGTTTCGACAGCGTGGGTTGCTTTAACGCGTTGGAGCCCGCATTTCTCGTTTTGCGGCAGCGTGGGATTTCGGTGGAATTTTTGAGAATCTTATCAAGCAAATTTGAAAGAAAAACGTTTTTGTAGATGAAGAAAAGACTTTATATGAAACATGAAACAAAACGGTATTCCATGGAAAAACTTAAAATCTGTTCCCATTATATGGGCTGCATAGTCGCACGCGGTCGACGGACTGCAGCGCACATATGGGCTGCATGGGCTCCAAAGTGTTAATGGACCAGCCAGGCCAGTATTCTGAGCCAGACATTACAGAACCGCTAAGGGAAGAGCTCTAAGGTCGTACTTCAGTGAAAGAGCCACGAATGTTAACGAAAATCTAGTTCCATTCGAAAGAATATGGAAGAAGGTGCCCCACTAGAAAGCGAGTCCATTAACTGATCCTACGTTCAGACCCAATTATGTATCAAAGATTTCAGAGAGTTCTGGCATTGTGCCAGACTTTTATGTTAGTGACTGTTTACTGATTGTTCTTTTGAATTGTACATTATTTTAACGGATCACGTGATCTTCAGCCTGCCTTCAATAAATTCAAAAAATCTTTAATTTTTGGAACCCCGGTTTTGGTTGAAGGTTGATCTTTTTCGCATAGATCAGAAAACAGCTGCTCCATGATTGTTGCAAATTTGGAGACGATCCAGTAACTCTTAGGAGAGAAATCTCAAAAAACCGCTTTTTAATTTGTTTTTGGCTGCTACTGTATGTATTTATTACACTATATATGGTTGTCCCACAATTTCTGTGCAGTTTTCCACACCTTCTTTGGAAATAACTTTCCCTGAAGATAGGATGATTAAAAATATCACCATTTTGACAATCACCGACATGCACTCATTTGCCAGGAAACCTTTGGTTGCTTTTTTCTTGAAATGAGTGCAACTATTAGTTGAAGAATTTGACAAAGTCGTTGTAGGGGTAGGGATGTATTCGCTGACTTTCCTTTCTCCACTGGGACTTCAAGGCTCTGTGAAGGAAATCACCCGATGGAGTAATGTCAGGGCTGCATTACGGATATGCCATCGTGGCCCAGTCAGTTTCCCTATCGTAGCAAGTTGTTTTTGCAACTTGAGGTTGAGGGTTAATCCGAAGAAGGGAGATTCAGAGATGCCAAGGACAGCTTTGTCACGCTGCGGCCAACCCCTCGGAGCTGTCCCACGACTGTTCCACGATGGCATTCGCAATATTGCCTGCATATAGCAACGCGGTTATAAAAACGCGAAACTGAATAATCTTTGGAACGCCAGCTAGTGCGTTTCACGAAGCATAGTACCATCGCACGTGTTGATCGTATAAACGAATATTACACAGCAAGTGCTCCACAGTCTCTCAAGTTTTGCTGAAGCCTACCATTTGATGCGTGCAACCGCGTGCGGAGCTAAACTGGTATAAGAATACGGGCTAAGTACAAAAAAAGGCTTATAATATAACTCGAAATTTTTTTGCTGGCTGATATAACTTCTGAAGAGCAAACGCTGAGGAACTTACTCTAATTTTTT
>KZ345229.1:119993-130477 GCA_002352805.1 Teladorsagia circumcincta
TGAGTACCAACCGCTTAATTGCTTGAATTCGTCGTGAGACTATTGCTTTAAATGGTGCTGACGCTTCTGAAGCCATAATTTGCTGTGTTGTCAGCCGGCGACCTTTGGCTTCAGATTTGGACGGCTTTTTTGGATCGCTTCCAGAATCCACTGTGCGAGGGTTGTTTAGATTTCTGATTTGAGCCGGTTTATAATTTTATAAGGTTTTACTTTGGAGTTCGGAAGCGCAATAGGAAGTTTCGTCTCATTTACAGCCACCCGTCGCTTGCACTTTTGAATCTCGACAGAGCGATTGGCAAGCGATGGAACGCTCGCGATCGCTCCGTGCTTGTACGTCGCTGAGTATGACGGCGATCTCATCCAGTTCTCATGAAGGAGCTAGACGAGTCCCGTCACAGAAGTGCGGGATATTCCGTAGCTTAGGAGTCTTTCAGATTTTGTAACTGTTCGATCATGCATCGTTCGAGACAGCTGGACTTGCTCCAAACTGAGGTTTTGCCGGATTGGAACTTCTAAAGGTTTCAGAACTGTAGTTTTACTTCGCGGAAGAGATATGTTGAATTACGCCTGCGAATCATGTGGTGGAGTGCGTCGAGTAATTACACTTGATGAACGGGCCATATAAAAGACTAATGGTTGGTTGCTCCAACTTAAGGCTGGGGATCGATTAGATACATTCATTAACGTGTTTGAAAAGTATTGCTATCCACACTTCACTAGGCGCATGATGACGTTATTCCTCTTTTTCAGAAGGAAGTCCTTGTTGTTTTACTTTTGTGGCCAGTCGTGGTCGTAGGTTTTATGCCCCCACATTCCTCCCTTTTTCCGCTTTGAACGAAATTTTACGTACGTAGAATTCCCTGGAGGCGTCAAAAGTTGGTGCTACGGCGAAGAAATGAATTGAGTTTTTGTTTTCTCTGTCAAGCGACTGTCTTTGTTTTCGAAACCGTTTATTATCTGCCTGATGACGATATGCTTGGCTTTACATCGCCTTCATTTCTTCTATGCACGCTCCCCTGTTGTTGCGCCTTTTTTTGTGAATTGCCACTCTGCGGTTTGAAGTAGACTCGCAGGTCATTCATCCATCGCCGACTCAAGGAGACGGGATAGAATGAACGTCGATGTTTAGCCATGTGCGACGAGTTGTGGTTTTTGCACACCAACGTTTGCACATGATTTGACAATCACAATCCTTTTTATTTCACTTTTGAATCACAAGCTCACTAGGAATCTATATAAATCTTATACTAATAGTTTACGTGCAAACCAATACGTAAATAAGAACGGTTTCATTCGCTAGTGCATTCTTTACAATTCTTTCATTGTTAGGAATTAGCGCAATAATTCGGCGTTTTTAGCTCTCTAGCCCAACAAACAGGTTTTCAATGATCCTCTTCAGCTGCATTAGTTGCCCAGGATTGAGGGTTAGGCGTCCTCCCATCCAACTTCTTCTGCTGCATCATCCAAAAACTGCTAAGTTCCTGTGAACACATAGAAGGAAGCTTCTATCAGGAATCTCACACCAGAAATAAAATTACATGTGGACTAAACTCTTGGTGTTACAATAAAATTATAGTGGCGGTCTCAGCCGCTTAAAACCTGCACAATTGTTGTCGATTGGTTTTCATGATGAAATTTGAGTATGATCGCATGGAAAGACCACTGTGAAAATTCTGAGAAAGGCTGTACGATAAGCCTTGTGCTAACATTTGAACCCTTGTTGTTAAAGCAGCAGTCTCAGCAGGATTTTTACCTTTAACACTAAGTTGTAGAACAATGCGCTAGCCTTAGCTAAGAACATAAGAAGTGTAACTGAACAAAAAACTAACCTTGGAAAGCCACTAGAAAGCGACTTGAGCGCTTTGGACGTGGGCGTTCACTAAAACCTCCGTTAGATATTTGGTAACGCCCACTTCGAAGGCGATTGAGTCGCTTTCTAGCATCTTTCCAAGGTTAGTTTTTTGTTTAGTTGCATTTCTTATGTTCTTAGCTAAAGCTAGCGCATTGTTCTACAGCATGTGTCGAAGGTAAAAATCCTGCTGAGACTGTTGCTTCAAGTGGCTCCTTTGAGCGGAGCAGGTGAGTGAGTGCAAATGCCTGAAATCTAATTATCGGACTTCCTTTTTTGAGCGCACCAGGTTGTTCAAACCAAGTAGTATACCCCTTGACGACGGTGAGCTCCTCCACATCGTCCTCACATGGGACCAGACCCTTTTTTAGAGCGCTCAGCTTGGACGTTGGATGGCATCGTCCAGACGATAGTTTCCCCTTCAGATATTTGAAATTTGAGTTTAAGAAGCTTGATGGTATGGTGCACTGGTGTAATGCGTTAAGATGGGTATGACTGCACACTGTTTTAGCTGTTTACTAAATAAGTAAGCTCTTCTAAACTTGTTCCCTTCCATGTAAATGGCTGGAGTGGTGTAGATGAATACGATAGTGCGGTATTGCACTGCTTAGCAGTTGTTAGTTTTTGATCCTAGGTTTCCCTGGTGGAAGTGTGATAAGTGGCAGCGCTTACCACTTGCACGGTTCAGAGATCGAATCCTGGATTGTACGTCGTCCATACCAAATCTCCCTTGCTGCATATTTTTGATGAGTTATTAGTAATTGTCGGGAGAAAAAAAACGATCTGTACGTTGACTGGTCCTGCAAGCCAATCTTACTCAAGACGCCACTTCTATTTCGTTTGGAAGGAGAATGTGTGGCGCTTTCCAAAATGGTTGGTGGATGTCGAATGCTCCATACATGCTTATTTATAGGTTCGTCTGCGATCTACCGGCGAGGAAATGGTTCTGAAAATAGCAAAATGTAATGGCTCCGCAGAACATCGTCGTGCTGTTCATGCTGATGCTGCCCGTGAAGCAGCAATGTTACATCGTCTTTCTCATGAGAACATACTCGCATTGCGTGGTGTCTGTATCCAAGTTGCTGACGATGGTGAGCTACCGACTTCTTGAGAGGTTATGCGTGGTTTCATAAATTATGTTCAACTGCTTTAGGCTGTTGGGATATGCATCTGTTGGTGGACTACTGCGAAGGCGGAAGCTTATCAAGGCTGATACTCGACCATTCGACAGCATTCCCATGGTGTCAAAGAGTTCGTTACGCTCTAGACATTTCTGTGGCCATGCAGTATATACATTCTCATAAAATAATCCATCGCGATCTCACGAGTATGGTATGTTATTGTTTGCTTGCTTACATTGGTGCCTTACTCCTATCGAATTCTATGAGCCTTTAGAATGTTCTCTTGCAAACCTCTCATGGCAGTTCTGTCTGGGGTCGAGCAGTTGTAGCTGATTTTGGATTGTCATGCCGATTTCCAAAGCGTGGAGAAAAGCTTCCCCAAGTTGGGACTACTTACTTCATGAGCCCCGAGTGTCTTAAAGAGGAGTACTATGATGAAAAGGTGAGATCCAGGAGTTTTTAGTAAATGAATGAAGCTTCAATTTCGAGCTGTTGTGTTATTGGCTTCTTGTTCCAATGTCTCACTACTATGCTGTTCACGGGAAGTTTTAAGAGTGAATCGTTAATCTTTAATGGTAAAAATCATATTTCAGTCGGATGTGTTCTCATTTGGAGTGATCATGTGTCAATTGATTGCAAGAATTGATGCCGACCCTGATAGTGGTCTACATCGAACGAGTAATTTTGGCCTCGATTACGTGCGCTTTACGCCTTGCTGCCCTCTAGATACTCCGATTCCATTTCTGAAACTGGCCTTCCATTCATGTGTTGTGAGTTTCACTCCATTTCTAATCATTTTTGAACCTCAGTATTTCTCACTTCCAAATAATCCATTTAGATGGATCCTTTGGAAAGACCGTCTTTCGAGATGCTAGTGCTTTTGCTACAGAATGTAATTAGTGTGGTGCCTTCTTCACCGCATCAGCTGGAAGGTTGGTTTTCAACGTATACTTTAACAATAAAATCAGACAGTTTCCTGCGGTCTTAATAAAACTCACCTGTTCTTCTTGCAAAGTGTGCTTATTTCTTTCTCACAAGGAAGCTGTTTTTTTGCCCTGTTTTGAGCTGTGCATTTGATAACGCTGCACGGATCCTATATAGTTGTTCATAGCGTCGTCTTTCCGCCTAGGGGCGGTGTGGATCGAGTGCTTCCTAGTGGTAGAGCGTGATCCATTATTTTAATGCTCCCATTCGAGCGAGAAAAGGGAGCGGGAGGGCAATGCATACGCTATTTCTCAGTCAAATCGTGGCCAATGTTTTACGTCTCTTGATCGTAGAACTTCTTCTTTATGTGAAGATCTAATGCCATGAACATAGTAAAGTTTTCGCGTTAATCTTTTTATTTCTTGTAAGTTTGTGATTATGTTACTCTGTATTTACAGCCCGTGGAGAAAGTAGATTATCCCGATCTCGTTCTGACGCCGCTCTGAAGAAACCGGCAGCGGCGGTAATGGCCGCAAGGAAGATGTCCAGCAACTACTCCAAGACTGTGCGTCCAATCATAGAAGGCAAGTATATTTTTTTGTTTTGTCTCTACACCTTTTTACGTTGATTATTAATGCGTTCCAATCGCGGTTTTTTCGGATTACCTCGGCACGTTGACTGTTGTGTCTTTCGAGGTTTAAGTTTTTTGTCCATTTTTTGTCACCCTAAGCATCAATAGTGATCTTTTCCACCGGTTTACGGACTACTTCAATTTCGTATATGGTCCTGTCATGAACGGCGGCGAGCACAGGCGATTAGAGAACGGGTGAAGCCCTGGGTCTAGGCCTTGAAGGGAGAGGGATCCGCGAGAGGGGCAGGCGAAAGCATCGGACTCATTAGACTGAGGCGGTTAAAGGCCCGAGTTCAGGTAATCTCGTCCATTTTCCGTCATGACCAGCGTCTAACTGATTGCGGAGTGTGGTTCAAAGTGACCTTGTAAGGCGGGTCAATGCGGTTCTGAATAGAAGACGAATGCATGGCACATCCAACAATGGGATTGATCGTAGCTGAATATTTCCTCGAGCTGTGCTCTATTTATGAAATGCAAAAAAATTCACTGCCTCACAATTCCTGAATACTAAATGAATGTTTATTTGTGCAGAAGTGAGTTCTGTCTCAGTTCATTTCTAAAGTCTTTGAAGGGCAAATATGTATATTCGAAGCCTCAGGTCTATAAGTAAATTGCTCCATTTAACAACCTTCGAGCCATAGTAGCAACAGTATGAATGGTTAAATTAAGGCGAGTCTACAGAACTGGAAAGCTCTTTCCTAGCAATGGAAAGACTTGCACGCGATGTGGCACGGGACGAACCAACTTTGGATCACACGAATCCATTCCTGGATCACGAACGATTTCGCAAGGAAAGGAAGATCCTTCCCAGAAAAGGAAATCGCCGGCGAAGTGAAACAAAACCCGAACGTGGTCTCTCTGATGGCAGTTGTTTGGGAGGGGATAATATCCATTTTTCTCCACAAAGGTATAGTTTGGCTTCCATGCAGCCCTTGCATTCCGTTTGATACTACTAATACTTACTGCTAGTGACAAACTCTATTTCAGCCCTCATCTTGGGGTATTTCGGCGAAGGTGCTCGTCCCTTCCGCCAGAATCCGATACATCGTCTGTGTCGAGGGACTCGGTTGACGGAAAATCGGAGTTTTGTTCAGGAGGAGTGCCTCTAGTTTATCGTGATTTCGACATGGTAACGCATTTTCAAAACTATTTCCTTACTTCTCCATTGCTTTCTTACATTTTCTGCAGAAATTTCTGAAGCAAATGAAACGCTTCCCGTCTCGTCGTCATACGCTTATCCCTGAATGTAGTGGAGTCCGTTCAACCCTTGACTTGTCGCTTCGGTCACATCCTACCTCCTCTGTAAGTGTCGTTTGGATTCCCTCGTGGTTTCACCATTCATTCATCCACCTTCTTCGTCACAATTTTTGCATTTTCAGAGTTTTCTTAATTCCACTACTGCAACACTGTCATCCTCTGAAGCCGACAGTCCTGGTGTGAGACTTGAACAATCTCCAGAGGTACTGCACATTTCATGTAAAATACCGCATAATTGCAATGCGTCGGCATACAACGTAGGAGTTACCATAATTTCAAATGTTTGCTCAATCAGACCAAACTAAGAATTGTTTCGGGTTTCATCGCATCAGTTAAAATTTACTGAAAGCAACATCCCAAGCAGTGTGGGCGTGGTCGGAATCGGCTGCAGTCCCCTCACGACCGAGCACGACCCTTTCGAAGCTGCCAGCAATTAGTAAAGAAGGGTGACTAAACAAAAAATTCAATTTGGGAAGTTGCTAAGAATAGAGCTGAACAACTTTGGTGGGGCGCGGTCGAAATCGGCAGAGGGGTTGCAGCCGATTCCGACCACTCCCACCCTGCTGGGACTATTGCTTTGAGTACAACTTAGAATCATGCGAAATTCAATACTTCAGCTGTGATTTCCAGGGCGCTTTTCTATGTTCTCTCGGGGCTGAAAAGTGTGCAGAGAATATCTCACATCCGCTTCAGCGATGTGTTAAATCATTATTCCAAAGAAAGGATGACCCGGCTTAGAGACTGCATGATGACATGCTGGTTTTTCTTCCTTGTATGTTTTGGGGTGGTTTTTTTTTCTGTTCTGCGATCAGCGAGTCACACTCGAAGCCAGTTTTGAGAATCCGTATATTGTGGGGGCGCCGATTTTAACCTATGCAAAGCGGTTTTTCTGGCTAGGTGATGTGGGCGTTGTGTTTCACTGCCGGTTGACCTGTTACGGTTCCGTTGTTTTCGTGGAGAACTGGGCATCGATTTCATTGTTTGAGATCCTCTGTGAACTGCTCCTGTCAGCTGTAGCATCAGAATGCCTGGGAGTGGTTTAGGATGAATAAGCCTTCCTCAAGATCACTGTTGATGACGTGACGAGGCTGTAGCGATACCTTCGAAAAAAAAACCCATGTGCTTTGATGTTCTTAATGCTGTATGATGCAGCGTGTCTTGTTAAATTTTCAACCGCGAAAGGCAACATTTGCAGTCGTTGTGATGAGCTTTCATTTGAGTAGAAGTAGCCACCCGCTGTTTAATGCACAGACTTTGCTCTGAAAAAGCGTACATAATCTGTGGTCTGCGATCGAACGAACTTACAGCGAAATTCGAAAATAAATACTCAGGGACATTCTTAGGGTGGGTATCTCCGAATGCGACAGGAAAGGAAGGCCAGACGTGCTCTCACTCATTTCCGACCCTTTTCGACTCCCTCAGTAAGCGTTCAGAGGTCGTCGGGGTTTCGAATAGTGGCTGAATCAGCTGGAGTGGAACTGATTTCGAAAGTTTCTTAGTTCTGTTGACAATCTTCGATGTAGTTTCTTCAATGCAACACATCAAAAAATGTAGTATTATCACTCTTCCAAGTCAGAGGCTTTTTCGGTTATAAAAGTGGGTATTCCAGAATCAGTCTCATTCTCGATCGGTTTTGTCATCAGATCATCTGATACCCTATCATCCACACACAACTCCCGAATATTCACCCAATACAGGCAGGTTCCTCACTTTTTTGTCATTGCTTCGGATGGCTTTATTGTGATTTATGCTTTAATGCTTCGTTTTTCAAGGTGATCGTTTGAACAACAATCAAAGTGACATTTGCAATGTAGCAAGTGGGCAAGCTTTTGCAAGAGGTCCAACAGTCGTTGTGGATACTGTTGTCCGTAGCCCCTCCAGTTTTTCGGGTACCATGTGTGTTACCGCTCATTGTGAATCCTCGCATACTCATCATGGTAAGCATCAGAAGTGCGTTATTCTTTAGCGTATTTTCTGTATTCATATTTCACTTCTTTTCCTGCGAGTTTCTGTGCAAATGTGCAGCCGGCTGTGATTTTCGAACATATTTCTTATCTTTTTTTGCTCATGTAGTCGTATTTTCTGGTTTCTATTTTACCTTAACTTACTGTAAATTATTATACAAATCGCCAAGCCTGGTCAGGATTCCATAATTGATGAGTGATATTTTCCTACCATACATTTTGTCTCAGATTCCATAATGTAAACTGTGAAGCTTTACAGCTCAAGCTGAGTGCTTGTGCATGTGTGTTTTACTTGTCACTTAGATATCCGATGGGTCTCAGTTTTGTTGATTTCTGTTTATGCTACGATACTATGTAGTATTCGCACCTAAGTATAAAGTTATTCAAATTGGTGCGCCGAAAACTTGTCTATGTGATCTTTTGTGTAATTTTCAACAACAAGAACCATAGACAATATGAGGCCTAGTATATGCTACGCCATCTCTGTATAAAGAATTGAAAACGTTTTATAAACATGTAATATAAGGTGGCGTCACGCCAGGAATGTCACAAATATCACGAAGTAGTTTGATAAGTTGAGGAAGAGCTGGATAAATCAGCGAAGGTTGTAGTGAGATGCAGGGCAAGAGAGGATTGATGTTTTGCGAGATCTGTGATCAGATGATCAATAACACATTTTAAAATCATTACAAGAATGATCTTTCAGGTCTTTCCAAAATGGCTTCCTGCGTGTAGAAAAGGCTCATGCGAAGAACATACAACTACGGTCCATTTTTCCTGAACGCTTCTGGGAACCTCAAAACAGTGGTGAAGAAATGGTACAAAGTTGAATCCCTCGTGGTGACAAATTTTTGCAATCTATGTTGGTACTTCCAAATTGTCGCCAAATCACGAGTATGACATGTTAGTCGATGCTGGTGCCATTTGGACACAATTTGGAGGCGCTAATATAAATTGCAAAAATTAGTCATCACGGAGGATCGAACTTTGGACCATCTTTTCACCACTATTCTGATCTTCCTAGAAGCGTTCGAAAAACGACCATTGTTTTGTGTTCTTCCCATGAGTCTCTAAATGTTGCAGGAAATATTTTGGAAAAGCGCTCCATGTCCTGAAAGCCCTCCCTTGTTAGATAGAAAATGATTTTGAACAAACCAGTAGATGGACGATAGGCTCCACTTCAGTGCTGATCGCAAAAACTATATGATCATCATTGACGGTGCATTGGAAGAGGCTATCCATTTCGTAGCGTACGGTCTTAAAGACGAGCAATTTAGCGCCACATAAAGGCTTAAGATGGTGGTCATCTTCGGTACCAACATGGAAGTGGAGAATCAGAAACAACGAAACCGGTATGTTATCGAAGATCGTCGTTCATCTAACCCTTCTCGTTTATTCTTCACCCGACATTTCTGGGGCATAAACAGTGAACACAACTACAACACTGCTAGGTGTTCCCTCAACCACCAATACCCACCGACTTTTTTCCTGAGACTATCACGATGGACATAGTTGGGTATTGAATACCTACGGTACCTTACCTTATATGTATCGATTCGTTTGTAGGTTGCAATGATCTTCCGTAACTCCTCACTGAACCCTGCAACAGTTGCAGCGCTCCTTTCAGAATAGAGGCCACGTGTTGGAAAAGGCAAAGCGAAGTCACGAGTCCCTTCGTATTCCTGCGCAATATCCTGCGAAATAAAATGAGTAAAACACATTACAGTTTTTTTAAAGCAGCAGTCCCAGCAGGGTCGAAGTGGGCGTGGCGTGCAAAGGTCGCACCACCTCTTGCCAGCCGTGGAGATCGTGAGACCGAGATCTCCACGACTGCGGAGACATTTGCATCGTTTTGGGACCATAGGAACTATTTGAAGTCGATTCACGATGCAAATCGTGATTGTGAACGAGTGTCCACGGCTGGCGAAAGGGGGTGCGACTTTTGTACGCCACGCCAACTTCGACCCTGCTGGCACTGTTGCTTCAAAGATCAGTTAGTCACAATATCCCCCCATACTGTGGGCTTCTACGTAAGAGAACCAAACTAGAGGCATTAATAGTGTGATCCAGCGGTTGCTCATTTGATATTCGAAAGTAATAATTCTAATCTAAATAACAACTCAACCGTTTTCGAATCTCTTCAGAAAATTGATTGTTTCGACTGATATCGATCAATAAGCCGACTCAAGCAATGCAAGCTCCGGTTACTGTTGAGTCTTGAGTCTTTCGTCAACATCTTCACCCGCATAGATTCCCTTTAAAAATGGAACTGTCGTGGCGCACGCTCCGCCCACGTCGGCCAGGCCCCGCCCATCGTCACGTGTGTCGCAAGGCAGCTTTTCCTTCTAGTGAGCTGTCTCACCTCTTTCGTGAACGGACGCTTCAGTTACTGCAGAGGAGGGAGGCGAGGAGGCGTAAATATAGGTTCGGGAGGGATCGTTTGGTTCACAAATGAAAGAAAAACGTTGATTGAAGTTAACAAACCACGTCCTGGTCAGAAGTTGGTTTAAGACGCTGTTTTATCGTCTCGAGAAGAGCGAGTGTTGGATAAGTTGTGCCAAAGACTTGGAATACTCGGTTAATCACCGGCCCAAGCGCTGGATTAACCCTTAGACTACGACTTTTTAAAAATTGAGTTGGAAAGGTGTTCTGCGTTGCAACTATCCCTCCCAGCAACAGACAGCCATCTGTAGAAATTTGGCTGATGTACGTTGGTTTTGACCTGGGGTTTGATCAAG
>KZ345229.1:134551-149822 GCA_002352805.1 Teladorsagia circumcincta
AACACTAGGTTCCAAGCCCAGAAAAAATGACCACAGAAGAGAGAAAGGCATGGCTAAGAAAGATCCCTCTGATATAATAATTAGTGAGTCAACACATTGGACAAGAACAAGTATCAAAGCCTTACAGAAACAGCGAACTCCACGGAGGAGTGAGATTGATAGTGAAGAGGAAAGGAAAAAGAATTCCATGTTCGGTTTTCCTGGAACCTGGGCATTTCAGATGTTGTGTTGTTTCTTCTGTGCCATACAGGTTGTTATGGTGGAACACTTTTAAAGAAACAACACAAAGGAAAAAGAAGCAAAGTCGGAACTCACATTTAGTCTGCACAGCACTTTGTGGGAGATTTGGCCAGAAATGTCCATGTTGAAAGCGATGTATTGAGACAAGTCGAATTCTGTCATCATCACCAATGCATTCTTGAGTTCCTTGTCCAGCATGGACGTCCCAGTCCACTATCAAAACTCGTGAATGTCCCTGTTTAAGGGCCTGTAACGATAGGATAACAGAAAAATGAAGATTTGTCCTGCAGATTATAGGCAGTTCCCTACGATTTGAGCTCTAGTAGATTTTCTAAAGATGCGATCTTTCCCGTTTTTGCACTTATATAATTATTCTTATTTTTTTCAGAGGAAAATTAACTGACGTGCTTTGCCGCAAGAGCAACGTTGTTGAATATACAGAACCCACATCCTCGATCAGGAAAAGCATGATGTCCTGGAGGACGGACGGCCGCAAAACCAGGTTTTCTGTAAGTGAAACAAAGAAGAATTGAGTCGAGGTGTAGATGTTCCCAGGCATATCACAAGAATGCTGGGTTATGGGCAGAACACTTCGTCCTACGCAGGTATCAACGCCACCAGAGCACCGATTCATTTTTAAGGTGTGTCAACGATGAAAGGATAGCCCACTAGAAATCATAGTAAGGGTGGGCAGTAATGCAGAGATGAAGACAAAACCAAAAAAAAACCTAGGACCTGGAAAACAGGATCCCCGCCGCTTCATCAACGCTGTCTCTGCTAGAGCCGCCAGAGCCAGACGGCGAAAGAGTGGGCGGGCAGCGCCGCAGGTACGGGTTTGCTAGGCCGCTGTGTTCATACTCTTTGCTGCGGAACTCGCATCGTCTCGCACCCT
Organism: Teladorsagia circumcincta; assembly: GCA_002352805.1. Classification (NCBI taxonomy): domain Eukaryota; kingdom Metazoa; phylum Nematoda; class Chromadorea; order Rhabditida; family Trichostrongylidae; genus Teladorsagia; species Teladorsagia circumcincta. The sequence goes on from KZ345229.1 coordinate 135,684, forward strand.
TGAAAGATCCGCCTGCCTTCACACGAGGTGTATTTCCGCTTCTTCGTTCTCCGACCTTATAGGCAAAATTCGGGCTCAGACCAACCTAATGAGCCCTTAGAATGGTTAGAAGTGCGTAATACGCAGCTGCAGAAGAAGCGCCACGTTCCTGCATCAAAACGCGTCATGAAGACGCTAGCTGCCAAGGGTTTAGGCACGCGCCACCAGATGAGGCTCACTCCACCCACCGTTCGATATCTTGTCTGCATCGCAATAATGATCTGCTATGCTCTCTATACTCGGAATTGTCTGGCACTCTCCGCGCTCACGTTATCTCTCATCACTCTGCCGATCTTTTGAACTACCACCGCAGCGGAGGGCAGAAAGCTCGTATTCCCTCTGTATTTAATCATTTTTTTTTACTTTTTTTCCACTGGCGGTCCACCTCCTATTCCTACTTTCACATTTGGGTAGACTACCTCATCAATTCAATCCTGAATTTTGTCTTTAACGTGGAATCCTCCTTCAAAGGCATGTCCCAGGATGAAATTGGTTGGTTCTTGCACACGAATACGAATGTATTGGTACGAAATGGGCCGGCAATAGAGAAGAAATGGGAAGAATTCGTCCAGAACGCTCAGGTTAGGGGCTCGTCCACCTTCGTAATCAGCTGGGCTAAGGCAATGTGAGACTATGCGCGGAGAGGAGGGTGCCAGACAACAGCCTGATATAAGAAAGAATCTGCAGTTTTGGCAGCTTAGTTTGCAAGGCCCTAGCGCTCTCATTGGGTGATTTACGTCCACGGGGAGACACATCTGTGATTGCTCCCTAGGGGTCTATCCTACAGACCGAAGGGAATCGTTCACATGACTTCTGCCTGGGGTGTTTGAAGGCACGGATCACGACGATTTTGGTATATTATTTTATTTGACTCAATACAAGAGAGAGCGATGAATATCGTCATTAGGGCAAAAACAGGGAGAAGCATGACAAACATGACGAGCATTTGTTTTTCGTGTGAAGTGGACTAAAAAGACGACCGAAAAACCGCGCGGCGAAGAGAGGAAAGAGGAAACTCCCACAAACACGGCATTTCACTGAGTGCGACTAAAAATGGCAAGAAGAAGAAAGAAGGAAGCGAGCCTTACCTCCCATGCTGCGCACTTTTGAGTCGTAATAGTGCCAAGACTCTTATGCTCAGGGACCCTGGTACCTTGCTCTCGAAGGATTTGCTCCAAGAATCTGATCGCGACCTGTGCCTTTAATTCAGCTTCCAGTGGTCTGTTTACCAACCGCAAGAAGGGTTAGAGAGATGTGGGTTCGATGCCCGCCGTGAGCTATCTTGTCCATAACCCAGCATTTTTATGATAACTTCTGCATCGCGAACTGCAGCATAAAGCAATGGTAAAAAAGGAAATGCAGGTATCTGCTTTTCCTAGGAGTTAACCTGCGGACCACAACATTCCCTATCAGTGTTCAAAATGGAACCATCAACAGGAATCCACTCAGAGGCGCCATGTTCTGTTTTCGTCAATGACGTCGCCGAGTGGATTTGTTGAATACCTCGCATACCCCCCCCCACAAGGAACATATAAGGACATAAGTAAACTCACCCAGTTCGGTTTACTGCATCCACGAGTTCAAACACGCAGCCAGCTGCCAACATTGAAGAATTGAAGGTATTATTATTCACATAAATATCTTCGTACTGGGATGAGAATTCTTCCAGTTCCTTCTGAAAATTCGTGACGTCTACAGATTTCAAAGTCACAATGACACTTCTAGATTCCCATACTTAGGAGTACTCGAACACTGAAGTGTCATTTGATAGGGATATCAAAGATATGCGTGAATTTCCACAGCATCGACTGAAACCCTGCTTTTCCTGTGCGTCCGAAGATGAATCGTCAACGATAAATCGCTAGTGAGAAGTCTACTACCACGACCTACCTTATCCATGTTGGTGGTCCGCTTGATTTCGGAAATATAGTGTTTTGTATGAACCATCTCAATATCATCTTCAGTAGCGATTCGCGGTTTCAGTTGTTCTACCTCTGACAAAAAGTTGGACTTCTGCAATAAAAGATCATTGTAGTACAACAAGGATCCTGGGTAATGGGCAACATTTTCGTCCAGCGAATTAAACTCGCATTACTAGTGTCCAATTGTGGGCCAAACAGCGGTCAACTATTAAAAAGAAGTCTACTTTCTGATAAATCAAGCAGGCATCATAGCTCGAGCTCACTTCTGCTTTGAAGCGGCGGTGACTCATCTCGCGAAAGTTCATCGAAAAGTAGCTCTCCGCTTTTGATCACTTTGTTTCATTGTCGCTCTGCTCTATGCTTTTCTAAGTACGACTTAAATTATGACACCGTTGCCCAGCATTTGTCTATTTAAACCTAAACAGCAGTCTTGGCGCGATAGGTGATACATCCAAGTGCGAGCAGGGGCGAAAAAAGTCCAAGACCAGTGCGTTCAAAACAAGAAATAATTTGATAAACGCCGAATCACCACCTAGGCTGTGCGTTTCCCTCACCTCCAGCGTAGTTAACACAGTTTCGAGTCTTTCTGGAACTTCAATATGATAGGTGTCCCACGGGCAGTAGTGCTCCAGCATGGCTCGATCAGAAATGAAGAACATCTTTCAGTTGTCAGCTGGCTGATCACAAATTCCTAAGTGATAACACAATATAGAGGCAATATTTCGATTCCATTCAGGTGCTACTATCCATCGCTCATTAACAACAAACTTTGGTGGATCACTGCTCTTATTAGTAGCCTGAGAGTTCACTGTAACGTACCTATGTCATAAGACGGTAAACTCATTCTCCCAATCACCTTCATGGTCACATGACTTCGTGAAATATACTCACTTGTAATTGTATCTAATCAATTGTATGAGAGTACAACACTCAAGGCTTACATAATGTTCATTATATGTACAATACAACATCTATGACACAGACATTAATAAAATGACAATAGATTACAGTTGTAGGGTATACCAAAAAGATCATTCAAAGGAAGAAAAAGAACATACAAAAATGCTCAGGAACTCGGGGAGACAATATTTAAATGTCGTTCACGCAATACAGTAACACCAAATGGCAGAGATCGCCAATAAATTCTGTGCTAATAAAACTACTAGGGGTTTTATAGGGAAATTCGCTAAAGAGGGCGATTAAGAACAGACAAGGAATCGAGAAATGTTCAATAAAAGTTTGAGTTAAAAAAGATAAAAGTTCAAGTTAAAAGTAATGCTAGTGCAAAACGTTGTGAGTATGTGCTACATGCAGTGCAATGTTATCAAGAGGTGCTATCTGCGCAAACAAATGTGAATGATAGTGCAAGGAATGAGGACTATAAATAAGAGTTTACAAATAGGGACGGCTTCATCACCAACCCGAATAAATAAGAAGACTGAGAAAAGGGGTAAGGGATGAAATGATAAAAAAAGAAAAATCTGGGAAAATTGCATGTTAAACATGCAGCAATTGGAGCAAGATTCACAAATGAATTTATGGCTAGCTTCAAATACCATCGAACATCAATGTACCTCTCGAGAACGATTGGCAGAACTGAAGTTATGGACATTGGGTGAGGTTGTGGCACAGTAAATTCTACAATTCACAAAACAGCTGCAGCGGAAACAGCGCTGAAATCTCCTGATTCGCTTCTTCTTGCACGTTCATCTACGCAGTGAGGGCAATACCAACGACCCTTTGGAGTTGCCGATATATTCACACATGGATAATGGAACCATTGATAAGGACACTGTAAAGAACATCGCTCAGGAGTTATTGACCACGAGAGTGTAAATAGTAAGTATCCAGCAAGCTAAACAGCATCACCTACCGCCTTATTATCACAAGCTACCATATCACCATAGCTTTTCTCATTACAAAAGCACCACTTCCGTTTTGAGTCGTCACCTTCGTCGTCATCCTCTTCGGATACTGGAACTATGAAAAGCTCGATTGAATTCTATGAAAGAAAGGAACTCTCAGCCACATACTTTCGTCGTCATCCTCCGTGCTAACGTCAGCAGGATGGGGAGTGTCAATGCTTCGATGATAATGGTGCCGCTGCCGTTGTACTGCCTCCTTGAACATTTCTTGTACGCGTGATGTTAACCTAAACGACAGAACTAATAAAGGAACGGTGCAATCCTAGACGAAAACTGGCTAGAAACAACAACGATTCTAGATAGAGATAAAATGATTAATTCCTACTTTCGAGGTCTTCCATGCCGACTTTCTGGGCCTACAAATGTAGGCATGGTTGTAGGCGTTGTAGATGGAGTAATTTGGGCGGTAGAACACAAACTCTGGAATCGACGTAATAAGTGTTAAACTTCTTTCTAAAATGCGTAACACGCTCACCGATCCATCCAAAATCATAATGACAAAATTTGATCGTGATTAAAAAATTTGCATATCAAATTCTAATTAAAAACAGTACCGTAGGAGTCAGCGCTGAAGAAGGAGGCAATTCCTCCAAAATGGGAAGACTGGAAAGTGGAGTCCAACCTGGAAAAAAATGTATTCAGAAAATGGAAACAGTGTGATTGTATTCAAAGCTCAAAGGGAAAATGGATAAAACATCACACTTTTTTCGCTGACAGCTGGAGAAACAGAGTTTGTGATCACAGTGGATGGAGCTGACTGAGATGTCTTCATACCGACCGAAGTTGAGCGGCGCTGAGAAGCGAATTATTCAGTGACTAACAAGGAAGCACAACTGCGCAGATTCTCGTAGTTCCCAGACAATTTATGAGCTTGATAAACTCATATAACGACTGACCCTTATCACATTATAGTCATCTATGGGAGTTTTTCTGCTCCTGATTGGTCCAGCACCAGATACCATAGGAGATTCTATCTGTAAAACATAACAGCGTTGTATGTGACCACATGAATCACAAGAGCTATATGCACTTTCTGACCTCCTCTTCGCCGAGAGTGAACTCCGTACGAATATAGTTGCTTAACGCATTTCCATCGGTAGCCACCCTAAATTTACACTATGATTCTAAGCAAAACCACCGATACCATAGCACAGAAAAAATCGCTAAAGATGTGCAACAGCAGCAGATTATAACTAATGGAATACCTAGAGAGTTTCGCTTGAGGTTCGCCAGGATTATCAACGGAGCCATTGGTTAGTTTTCTTTTTCGTTCCTTTCGTAGCGCTATCAGTGACTCACAGTAATTTGCAAACCCTAAACAAAAAAAGACACATCGATAAAAAAGGGGTCGAGAAGGACAGATATTCGCAAAAACTTACGCGTTTCAATGACTTCCGTGATTCCTGGATTATCCGCCTCAAGTTCATACTTGAAATGGGTTTTTTCTTTATCAAGATATTGCATATATGTTTCCAGAACTTCTTGCATTCTCTCAGCGAGGGACACTTTCATTTCGCCCAAAAGTCGAAGTCGATTATACTCCTGAAGATAACAATTACGAGTGCGAGAAAAACCATGGAGCAATCACCGTGAAGTTTCAGTGAGGAATATAACTCAAAAAGCTCGCTGAAATCTCAAAATTATGCGAGTTATTCTGAAAAGAAGCGTTTTCATACCTTTTGGAGCTCCTGATAACGGTGCTGCTTTTGCTCTTCCGTCAGTTGCCCTCCACAGTCGAAAAATTCGATTAGAGCCTGCCGGTTCTGTGCAAGACCAGCTGAACAGGAGATATGCATAACTCTCGTTTACAACTCATCCATCTTACCAGTAAATCCCCAGCTTATAATCAAATGGCATTAAATATGAGATCAGAAAACCATAATGATATGTGAAGGACCAGCCCAAATGAGCGTCCTATCTCTCTATTATCAATGAGTCGGTACTCAACTCGACTGGGACTATACAAATACTGATATAGAAAGTTGCCCCCGGGAGCTATTGGGTCGAATCGCATTCGACTGTCGCAAAGATTGAGAAAACGAAGTCGCGCATCTTGAAAAGGGATCTATCAACGCCAAAAGCTTCACCCTTCGACCTTTTATTGATATATGCATGACATATATATATATATATATATATTGATCATACTGACCACTGATTTCAAAGGTGCCTTGTTGATAGGAATCACAGGAAAAGGAGTTCGTAGAAAAATGGTACCAAGGTTTTGCAAGCACTACACGAGCAGTGAGATTGTCAGCCTCCCAACAAAATTACCAGATTCAAGCTACTCATTTGGAGCTGGAAAAACTGGCATACGCAAAATTAGAAGAAAGCAACCCGAAGAGGGCGGAAGGCTAGAAGTATTCAGTGGACCGCAAAGTTTTTAGGATGCCCTACGCATTTCCTAATGGCATTCCTAGGCAGCCTTAGCGAAAGAATTCAAATCCTTTTTCATTACTATCTGAACACGTGAGTTGCAATGTCTCAGCCTCACCCAATTCATAACTTACTGTCGATATGTAAGCTCCTAGCTCTCTAATGGATGGGTCTACTACGAAGAAGGCACATAATCATGTGCATCAGCAGCTGAGAAGAGTTCGTTTGGGAAATGCTTACCTTCAACCTGCATGTCGATTTGCCGCATTTCTGTGCATCGCTCTCGTAACTCAGCAGGAAGCTCATCCAGCACTGAATCGTTAACTACTCATGTAGTCACAAACACATAAATTACGCGGAAACCCACTTTCTAGGAAGTCATCCAGGAAAAGCATCTCCGAAGTGTTATTGCTTGGCTGACCTCACTGTTTGATAAGGCGGTTTACCTACCGAAACAGAAACGCGTAAAAACACATCGCTAAATAATAAATGGTCTCCAGTAAGGGAGGGGGCACATGGTACAACGGTTCATATCGTCTAAACTAATTCAATTTCTTGCAATGGAAGGAAGCTCCGGGGTAAGTGTAAAACGAGAGAGGAATGGTTCACTAACCCCGGAGATTCCCTACAAGAGCTGAACGTTCTGTAAGTTGTAGCAGCGTCGCACCACATGCCCATCCCTACTGGATGAGACCCAAAAATGGACATAGCAAAGGTAGATGGAATAATAACCAACAGCAGTCAGCAAACAATAAAAAAGGTCCCGCATGATTTATTTGAAACCTGTGCAACACTAATATTAAAACTGTACTAAAAAATCTACATCCACTCTTATTCAGACAAGTCGAAGGAATAATTGGTTATGGGATATCTCCTTGGGTCATCATATGGAAAAGCTCGATAGAAATCGTAGGGATACTGTTTTGGCATCTGAAAACAAAACCAAGTTTATCTTTGAGATGGCTGTGCAAGAGGAAAGAAAGGCTTTACGATGTATTCAAGGAAACCAAACAAATCAAATGAGAATAGAACGTACTGCAGGATTCTTCCAGCGCAAAGCATTAGGATCCTCATTGCAGAATAACCAAGAAAGAACAGCCATTGGAACCAGAACCCTTAGGCACATGATGATAGAACCCCACCTGTAAGAGATTAATATAAAAATAAAACTAGGCGAGATTTGCCTACAATCTTTACAAAACTGCATGACTGTTGGTTAAGGAGTAAGGTGTAATTTGAATAAGGCCTATCAAAGCGCCTCGAATAAAGGTCATTAGGTGTTAAACTGAGGAGAAACGCATTAGTTATCTAGTTTGAAAATTAAAATGGTTGAGAGTATGGGACATACGTGGTGAAATCTTCAGCTTCTAATCCAGTGAAAGTCAAACGATCAGCTCGGTAGCGCATCATGTCTATAGGAACCTAGAAAATAAACAGTAGTGAACCGCGTCGCATAAGCTTGAACATCAAAAAAGTCACCATTTCGCCCCAATTCCTTCTATAATGTCGATCCGTCCAAGCCTCGTAGGGATCCTTGTGGTCATATGTGATAATACCAAAGTCAGGATAGTCACCTGCATAACGAACGACATCGTCCTGATCCATGGGCTTGTAATCTTCTGGACGAAGCCCGTATCTAAAATTGCATATAAAAACAATGCGAAAGATGACAAGCAAAGCATGGCAGAAAAGGGCATTGACTCATCAACACAAACTTTAAAGCAGCAGCGCGTCTTTCTTCTTCGTTTGTTGGATAAGGTCCAGGTTTGTGATCACGTGGATACCATCCATCAAAAGTAAGAGGACCACGGACTAAAATTATATCATTAAAGAGTAGCTGCAGTGGTGAAGCGATGCCTCGAGCTGAGTTCCCAGCAGGAGCATCAGGAATTAGCATGCGAGCCAAAAGAATATCAAAGCAGCAAAATTACTCACGTGAAAGAATACGGGAAACGTGTAGTGACCGCCGCGAGACTGCCCGTAAAGGAGGGGCCAACATCCCTAAACGACAAGAAAGCATTTAGTGCCAGTTGGTTGAGTCTCAAAGCAAGGTGAGCGAAGTGTCGAAAAATTCCGGCCAGTACGATCCTCCTCCTCTCATGCATGCAACTCTTTCGTCGTTCAACCTTGTTCTACGAGGTAATTTAACTCTCTCTCTCTCTACCTCCTATCTTCGCCAATCCCGGGTACGCAAACAGCAACAAATTTTAAGATCCACTTCATTCGCATCATGCATATATACGGCCCTCTACCCTCCCGCCACCCCTCCCTAAAAAAAGAGCATTTAAACATACTCATTTAGCCGAAGAAAAATAATCATCTGTAGAGGAACCTAGGAAACCCTTCAACGTGGTCTAAGCATTATAACACAAAGCCTGAGTACTTTCATGTTGTCATATTTATTGTAGTGACAATTCCAAAATGTTCCAAAAACACTAAAATTGCCGGAAGGTGAGTGCGGGGATAAATTACGGAAAAAAATTTACGTAAAATTTAACCAGTAAAAATGTATAACTATCATTGTCAGTTTCGGTTCTGGTGCTTGTAAAATATTAAAGAAAATCGCTGCACTTCAACAGCCGAGAAATGTATCACGAGGAGATGAAAGCTGGTTTATTCCATTTCACGAAGAGGGCTCTAAAATATACTAAGAAAAAGTGCCTCTCGGAACAAGCCACTATAAGATAACCAACTAGAGTCGCCGTCTAGTTCTAGTACAGTTCATTTATGGCTTTTCGTTCAAAAAAGGCCAAGGCTTCAACCAGTATTCAACGTTATTTTGTGACTGGGGAATTCTACATTAGTGCTTATGTAGCCCTGATTCTATTTTCGGTCACACGTATGAATACTCTAAGAATCAAAATCCAGGATGATACAAAATCGGCGCTCATGTCCTTGGGGGGACGTCGAGTGCAGTTTCCAAGGAAAACGAATTCAGGGTACTTCGAAATAAATAAAACCAGAGCCCTTCAACACAATCAAATACTGCATTCAATTCGGATATTGTTGATGGGATAGCAAGTATCAAATAAGAGTATAACACCTTCCATACTTGAAAAACGAGCAAGAAATCGAAACGACAGCGCACCTCAATAATCGATTAAGTGTTTGGAGTGTAACTGCAGAAAGAACATGCTCACGCGGAATACCGTAGGCGAATCCGTGATGGCGATGAGGCGAGCGTAGCAATTTAACAGCATCGTTCGAAATGGATCTGTTGGAATGTTCGATATCTATGAGTTGTACGCAGATGTGCAAAGTGTTACCGAGATGGTTAAATTTTTCTCAACATGATGTATGCTCATTTTCTCCACGTGCCACTCGGCATGGACAGTTTCTTCGCATATAAACGTTGGGAAAAATTTTCTTGCATGGTACCGGTTACGAGAAGAAATGTAATCAAACAGCAAAGGCAGATTTTCCTTTGCATTCCTGTTAGCTAATTTCCTGCACAGCTTCGGTTATATTCATTTGGGTCGCGTTCGCACCTCAGATGGATAGTTCAGAGAGCCGAGAAAGAATTAGACGTGAACTGAATGATTCGGCCTCGCCCTCTGAGCGTTTTCGCCCACGTTCATACTCCAGAAACGTTCGGTATGGGCGCTAGTCGGTCAGACGACAACAACGATCGTAACTGTCGTACAGCATTGGATGCGTATCGGTCGTCGGACTTGCCTGAGTATTCGACGATTAAATGGGGTTAGACAGTCAGACAGTTGCGATAGTTACTGTCGAACGACCGACTATGCATGCGCCGTATGAGCGTAGACGTAAAGCAAGTGATTGCGATGAAGAGGGAAGGCATCGGAAAAGTGACGCACGAAGCAGCAGGAGCGAGGTGTAGCCCTTTCATGAGAAATGGTGCCCTCGTTGCTGAGCAGTATTTGAATACCGCCCGGCTTTTTTCGGCGCTCTACCCGGCAGTTTGTTGGTGATCTGGGCGAGCTGTTTGCGCTTAGCTTTTCAATTTGGTAGACCATTCACTTTCTGCGACTGTACCTTTCAACTTGCCTCTCTTTACATGTAACACTATGGCTGTTGGAATGATAGCGGCTATCGGAGTCAAAACGTCCAAATAATCTCTAACTGCCGCCGCTCAACCATGGTCGAAAGTGCGGGCAAACAAGGGGATACTACTTTGCGGTTCTTGACTGATTTCTCTGCTTTTACAGTCATTAGGGCACCATTGAACAAGCTCGCTTTCCCTCTGGACCCCTTCAGAGCCTATCGTAACCCCTGCCTTTAAGTTTATCGAGAATCTCTATATACAAGGAGTCTCACACGAATAACAGGAGCTAACCGTCGCCTTGCGTTGATACGCAGAGGAACCCAACAATACTAAAGCATTGGTGCTCAATCTAATGAATAATCTTGATCAAATGGTAATCTGGTAAGGGTTGAGAATCTCGACACTGATGAAATACTAGGTCTTTACTTCTCATTACCTACGTGCTGAGGCGGAAGTGGTGTAATGGCAAGTAGCGCCACTTTGCAAGTTCACGGTCCGGGAATCAAATCTCAGATTCATTGTCGCACAAGTCAACAAAGCCTTTTGTACCCCTGGAATCGGCTAACCTGACCCAGACTCATCTGCTAGAAAAGATCCATCTTTTACCTGGGCTGGCCAATTCATTATAGACCATTCCACATTCAAATATCATTGCAATTCTTAATGTAAGTGGAACTTGGCGCATAAAGAAAGGGATCTTTTTGTAGATCTCTTCTATAAACTTCTTAGTTTATCCATTTTATATCACTCAATTGCTGATGGTATCACAATCGGGCCATGCGGAATTATCAGCACCAAATTACAACGAAGTTTAGTGTCGATTCTGTCTATAGCATTGTTCATTAGTGTACCGCAGAACCTTTCAGCAAATTCTCTCGGTTTTTTCTTGGGAACGACTTTATTCTGAAGTCTGCCTGTATTTTCACCGTAATAGGTATTCTCAACATTTCGGAGAAATAGGGGTTCGAGGCCGCCTTTATGTAGAACGTTTCAGGAATACAGAGGAATCCGTAAAGGGAAACGGATTCGGCCGATGAGAATGACTGCGAAAGGGAGGAGCCAAGACTTCAGATCCCTCTTAAGTCTGGAATGGGCGAAGTTGATTGAATCGATACATTATCATTTCATCAATTCTCTAAACAATAACTTATTCATCTGTTTGATGAATTTCGTGGTTCACGAAGACGCTAATGTTGATGCCAGACTTTGCGAATCGCGCGATTCGCCAGCGTCCGCGGTCGCGTCGCGTACAGCGAATTGAGCCATGCGCTATACGCGACGCGACCGGAGACACTAGCAAATCATTAGTAGCAAATCGCTTGATTCGCAAATTATGACATCGGTCTAAGAGAGTCCCGTCAATTTACTCGATTTATCGATCTTTCGCTGATCTCTACTCTTCAAATCATGACTGTTACTTGTGATTTCACTTTCGCGGTATCTCCTAGTTGGATGTTATTGTTTGTTGGGTTGTTGTCTAACAGTTGTTATCTAACAATGTTATCTTGTAAGGTAATAGGAACACTTCCTTTCGCAAACAAACATTTATTGATCAGTTATCAATGTCATCACAGCTGTTATAATAAACGTGTTTGGAGAGCTCAAATGTGTTGAGGTTGTAGATGTCGTCTTTGAATTTGCGTGGTATCGGAATGTAGCTCATGACGTCACATCGTTTCTTAAAAAATAATATGGAGCTGCTGAAAGAAGGTCCAGATAGTTTGGTGTTGTCTTTACGAACTCTGAGAATGGGCTAGTCCTCGGAAAGGAATGGGTAGTACGATCAGGGTTAATCGTCGCGTTCGCACATTTTCAAAAATTGTGTTGGGACAAACGACTAACAAAAGCACCGAAGGCTGAGTCATTCTGAAAAGAACACTGAGACATACTTGGTGCAGCTACTGCATGAGAGCTGTTACTAACGGCTTTCGAATCCACGATGTGATCAGAGTTTTGGTGCATCGGGCTCACGAAGACCTAATCTCAGCATAACAGAAGACATTCGGTGTTGCTCATTACGAAACTGAGCGACGACGTCGAGCTAAGTGTAAAGGACATAGTGTATCTGGTTGGCGGTGCCGCATACAGGGAAGGCCGAGAAAAAAAAAGAGACACTCCACCTTTCGCTTGGATCGGCACTAATGACCCTTTGCTTAATTCAAACCGAATGCTCCCAATAGAACATTGAAGAGCATATCCCCTACTATCGGCAAACGTCATGATAGCCTTCTAAACCGACGACATCAGAAGAACTTATCATGGAAACGTTTTACGCGGTTCGAGCTCGACGTGGTCCTCGTCGGATCATGGACCATTATGGGGGTATCAGAAGCGCTGGCCGGACGGTTCTCGTATAGTTGAAGGAATAGGTTCTAAGAGAATATCCACGAGCTAGCCGACTCAAGTAGTTTTTGTCGCTGCTTCGGTATGGAGCGATACTCCTTGAGATCGACGGCGATGACAGATGACGTCATATGCCGAAGACGGTGAGGGCAGTGAAGGAGGAACTGCTTCTGCTTATGGAGGGACATCTAAGGAATATAACGCCGTAAAACTTCCATCAACAGCGGCACTCTGGAGGACGACAAGTTTGGTGATGTGTGCCATGGGCAAAGTGTCTCTTTTTTTGGCCACCTCTGTACTATGTATTAGGCTGTCCCAGAAGTCTTTGCCCATTTCCATGTGTATGTTGGTAAATCCATAGAGATAACTTTCAATCATCCATCGAAGAACCTATGTAAACCTTAGACAATGATCTCTCCAGAACATTTCGTGGCATTTCGCAGCGCTTGTGGCTGAGAGAAGCGACTTCGACTAGAAGTATCTTTGGCCACTCTTGATTCTAGAACCCTAAAACGCGTCAATGGAAGCGATGCGACAAGAACTCTACGTCTTGCAGTGAACTTCCAGAGTAGTTCGCAACCTTGTAAACATTTGGCTGCCGGTGTCCAGAAACTCGAGAAGATTGCTCACAGTCGGTTGGCTTATTACACTGAATGACGAGAGTCTTCTGGAGTTGTGGAAACATTCTCTTGTGCTATGCACCGTAGCTGACACAGTTATCAGAATACTATAGCTATTACTCATACTATAGCTACTCGAAAAGAAGGCAGATTATGGCAAAACGAGATCTAGTTGAGTACCGCCTTCAGGAACCTTAAATTTGCATGAGCTTTTTGATTTACTGTCTGTATCCTGTTCGACCCGATTAATTTGTTGGTGGTAGCAAGAAGTGGATTTCCCACGTAATCCACAGCCGAAAGCGCCACTGGCTCAGACGCGTAAAACCAAAGAATCAGACGTCGATTTCAGCACTGCAACCTCGGAGGCAACTTTCGGAGGTGGTTAAGCTGGAAACGATTCGTGAACCGACAGCTCCTACTAGCAAACTGGCCTGCTCTTATAGTTCGGTAATATGGGGAGCGGATGAGTTCCCTGGCACTATGCTTGAAAAAAATTACGAGCTACACTTCATTTAGGCAGCGACCGTCAAGGAATTTGGAAAAAGTCCAGCAAAAGCCCCTTATGGGACGTTCTGTCTCGCCAGTTGCGTTTAGCAGGTCCGATCCCAATAGAATACCGGCTACATCCATTGCTGTTAATTCAAATAAAAGAGGTGGAGCTTCATGAGTCGCTCAAAAAAGGACTTTTTTGAGTTTTTGCTTCGAAAGCTCAGAATTTCAAGGCAAACGGCACCCACAGTCAATTAGTGAGAGGCGACATGTCGACGACCATGATGGGGCATACGGTAGTCAATTGCTGACAGGGCTGAAGAGGGAAAGTGGGTTTGAAAAAAAATCGACAAATCGTCAAAGGCTTCTGGGACAATCTAATATTACGGAGGGTCAGGGTTACGGGCAGGGTCAAG
>KZ345229.1:153395-168638 GCA_002352805.1 Teladorsagia circumcincta
CTACGCTTTGCATCATCCGCCATCTACTCGCCTTTTTCGCCTCGTTAACATCTCATCGTGTCATCCGAACTTCTCGTTTGTAGGATGAGCATCCAGTTCGCCTCATCAATAGTTTATCAACCTATTAGTTAATATAGTTACCTAAATATAATACTTTAGAAACTCGCCAGGAATCCTAATGTAGATCTCATTCTATTTCATCTATTAGATTTTAGTTTAGTCACCTCTCGGGGTTCGCACCTAATCTATCCCTTTGTAATTCATAGTCGTTTCGTATCGTAGTCTTCGTATAGTAGCATTTCATTCCACTAGTAGCTAGCCTAATTAGTTTAGTAGTTTTTACACATTACATTTGATCCTCGTACCATTCTTTCTATTCGGCCGTTCATATATGTGTAGTTTGCCATGTTCCATTCATGTAGATAATTTGTGCACATGAAGTCGGTAACTTTATTATCTAACAGTAACCGCCAAATACACATCGCGCCGCGCACAGTTCGCCTCAGTCTATTGTTCAGTCGATTATTCGAGTCTTCTCGATTATCTTCTTGGTTCCTTCGGCAATCGACATCCTTCGCACTATAGGGTCAGTCGGCACGCGCCAGCAAGCTATGCCCCACAGGGCACAGGGAAGCAGGCCTAATTATAGTCCGCTGCAGGCATACTAGGACTTCGGTCCTCTGGGCATTCTCCGCGCACGTGTCTTCCCTTCAGAGGTGTTGTGGGCACCCATTGGATTCCCACGTTTTGGCGTGTCAGGTGGATTCCACCGTTGCATCCATCTCCACTGGTCCGCCTGTCACGACACTGCCGTCGCACTTCACAGAAGTTGTGCGGATAAGCTTTTGCTAGCATGCCTTCTGATATCAAGTTGGAAGCAGCTTATCAACGCAACTTCTATCAAATGCGGCGCCAGCCACGCTCCTTCCGCTGATACGCCCACCCCAACTTCCGGATATGGACTAAACATAAAGTTGTGAACAAAAAAAAAAACAAAAACAAGCGATTAATCAAGAAACCTTTCGAACAGTCCTCTGCTATTGTGCCTCCACCCCAGGCTTGGTGAAGCTAAGTAGATACAGCAGGATTCGTTTCCGAGCTCAGCTTGTACGATCATGAGCAATATTTTTGCTCGTGCGTAAGCCCCATACATAGTGAAGCGACATAAGCGTCGTACATCAAAATGAACGGCAAACTGCATGGTTTCAGACTATATCATAATCTTCAAAATAATCAACAAAAAATCACAGAGTCATGAATCTGCAGGGAACGGCAGATAACTCGCGCCCAAATTAATATTTGCCACCGTCACCGCTTGGTTAACCCATCATTTTTGGAGAAACAGTCTCGGCAGGATTTTAAAAGTTCGATGCTGATGGTGTGGGACGGTGCACTAGCTCTAGGCAGGCACACATGAAGAGACGCCGACCAAAAACTCACCCTAAACCGTCGCTGACGTTTTGGGACCACAGCGACTATTTGAATTTGGTCTTTTAAAGCAACCAATGTGGTGCTTTGCGGCTGTAAGGAAGAGTGGGCTTTCACTGAATGAGTTGAACCTTTGAACACACTTTGCTGACGATCGAAGTTATGGTGCTTAGGAATGTACTTGCCGGCAATGCAGTTGGGGCGCATTTACAGCGAGCAAATTCAGACACCCCACTCTTTACTTCATTTCCGAGCCGAGGGGAGCCGTTTTGAAGCCTCGTCGCCTTTTTTCTTTCCCATGCTCTTCATCATCCACCATCAACTCCCTACCTACAACTTCGTTACCGACTGCTTAACTCCTCGAATTCCATCTGAGACTGTTGCTTCAAGGCCCTCAAGAGGAATTTTCGTGAGCAATTGAAACCGATACACATGCAGCTAACTAATATTTCATTCGAGATATATGCAGCAAAATCCATAGCAGCTCTTGCTGATAACTTGCTCTGATGTATTTCACAAATATTTGTAAAAAAGGAGGTGTATGATGAGACTTTTAGAGCTACCACAATTGCATCCGAATGGATCCTCTCTGAATATAACTCAGGTGGTCAGGTGGGACACCGGAGAGCATTTCAAAATGAAAAATCAACTTTATGACTAGATTTCGATAAATTTTGTGAGCGGTGTTGGTCATAGAAACTTCAGAAATGGGGCAAAATTTGTGTCCTAGCATAGCACATGGAGGGGAATCCTAGCAATCATTCGGAAGAATACGGTATGCAATCACGCACTGGTGGGGCCTCGTTTGCTTAGATAGCCAAGGTCACTTCCTTTAACACTTTTCGATTTTACCTATTGTATGGGTGGTAGCAACAGAGTCAACTATTGCGAGTGGGCAAAAGTTCAGGATCAGAATGAACACACATTTCTCATTTTCAGTTCTTGCGGCACTTTTATTAGCTTGTCATCGTAACCGCAGATAACAAAATCACACTGGTCGAACATATACATCAAGTAGATGTACGATACTTGTACAATACATCCATGTGGTATTAATGATATAATTATATTCATCGTGTAAATGTGTCAGCGAATGTAAAGGGGCGCGTCACAGGAAATGAAGTGGCGGCAGCCGCACTTGATGGATGTTGAGCGAAAAGCTGCTTCCTATGTGCATACGTCTTCGATATCAGCAAAACAAGCTGGCAACAGCTTATTCACGCAAACGCAACTTCTAGCAAGCGCAGCGGCAGGCACATCACTTCCGGGACACGGCTACCCCATCTTTCGGATACGAACTGTATTTTGACTCGAATGAAACGTAAGAATGTAAAATGATAAGAAATGGTTGACTTCTCGTGGTTCAAGAAATTATGAAAGCAAAATTCTAGAACAGAAATTTGTTGAAGGCATTTTATTTAACATTTAACATTTATTTCCGTTATTCATCTGGCATAAGCAGAACGGGTCATGATCTCGAGCCATTCAGAGGTTGCCGCCGTGTTCTTCCAGTCTGCTCCCGCAAACATTTTGAAATCGTCTTTCCCTCGCATTCGTGGTCGTCCAACTGGTCTGCTTCCAGAGGGCTGCCAGTGGGTATCACGCATACGTGAAAGAAGAGTCGTTTGATTATGAGTAGGGTCATTCGACCTCTCATAGAACTCGGAGTCTTCTGTTGATGCACCACGCAGCGCTGATCCCTCTCCATTCCTGTCCACGGTCCTGAGGAAAGTATAGGAGTTGGCCAAAATACACGAGCGACGATACAAGCTCAATTTCTTCTCAATTTGCTCTGAGTTGTTGTCCGCTGGGGTTGCTGGACATCCCTTTGGTTTTACTTACATTAACTTCAAGTCCGGCCACCGTGGTCGCGTCGACGAGTTTGTTGAGCATAAGTTGTAGTCCATCGACAGTTGACGAACACAGGAAAAGATAATCTGCGTAGGCGAGATAGTTGAGATAAAACTGTTCGATGAGGTAGCCTTGGCGATCCCAATCAATCTTATCAAGACATGACTGCAGAACGAACAGCAGTGGAGATAAGGAATCGCCTTGTCTGATTCCCTGTTGAGTGTCGAACTCCATCTGCATCGAGCCGTTAGCCAGAAACGACCGTCCGGCAGCATACAGTTGTTTGATCATTCGGCTGTGCAATAATCTACTCCATACTTTTCCAGCGCTTTCCAAATCGCCTCGTATTCGATGATATTGAAAGCTTTCTGGTAGTCCGAGAAGGTCATGTGAAATGGTTTTCTCCATTTATGACATTTTTCGATAAGTAAGTTGACGGACATGATATGGTCACGAGTGGGAAAGTTACGTCTGAATCCCACCTGTTCTCCTGGAACGAAATTTATTGCCATTTCTCCCACTCGAAGGGCCAGCGCACGGTTAAGAATTTGCTAATATTCATAGGGTCGCCTTGTTTATAGAGAAGGGTTTTGGCTCTAACGAAGATCGCTGGAAATTCATTGTGCTCGAAATGTTGATTTAGTACTAGCAAGGTCTTCGGCGCATGAAGGTACTAGATACTTCATTACTCCAGATGGGATCGCTTGGCACCAGGTGCAGTATTCGGACGAATTCTACTACATGCTTCTCGGAGTTCGTCTGCAATTATCGGGCGTCTTAACGGGCCAGTCTCTGAGAAGATAAACGGTCCATTGTGAGATCGGTGGTGGTTGTTGTAAAACGCAGTTGCCATGGTCATCAGTTCCTGTTAGGTCGTTGTTAAGGTACCATCAGAATTTCGGTGTTGGACTATTTGTTTAAGTTCATACGCTAACTCACACCGAGCACGCCTTATTTTCAATTTGTCTATGGCGTTTTGCATGACTCGGCTGTTGTACTTGCGGAGATCATTGGTAGGTGCCCACCTACCTTGTTACATAATAACGCGTAGAACACAACACCCATTTCACAAGAATGCTGGCTTGTGAACAAAACTTTCGCCCTAGACGGGGCTAGAACCCGCACCTCTCGCTTTCCGGGCGAGTGCGCTACCAGTTACGCTACCGGGGCACCATTTCATCCCAACTCAGCTGTTCATGGTATACGTACCATGGCTTTCAACACTCACACGCATAACGTGTTGAACCTTGCTGAAAGCTTTAGCATTGAATTTTGATTCATCAACGCATATTGATCCCCGTTCAATTCCAAACTTCTGTTTTCTTCATTCTGCCATTAGCGTCAATGTTCTGGCAGAAATCCGTTCCACTCGCTGCTGTTTTGTGTTTATATTTATTTATAGCTATTGTACAAGGTTAGGAAGACAAATTAACGCATGAATAGCAACGAAATCACGATAGGTATATGACAGGAATCCTTCTATTTTATAAACCGCTAACTTGGTGTGTCGGTTTGTATGTATGTATGTATGTATGTATGTATGTATGTATGTATGTATGTACTATGTATGTATGTATGTATGTATGTATGTATGTATGTATGTATGTATGTATGTATGTATGTATGCATGTATGTATGTATGTCCGTCCGCAAAATGAAAATGAAGTGATAAGGAAGCTTATAAAATAAACAAGCCGCCAACAGATCTGGGAATGTAGCTCGCAGGACTTGCGCTGTGCTGTCAGTGTTTTGTAATGGCGTGATCAGGAGGATATCACTACGGGCTATACATATAAACACCTACTTACAATGAGCACACTCTCATTCATTCCAGTTCCACATGGTGCTGCCGTGGCAGCTCGGGGGTAGAGAAGACGAAAAGGACAAAGAGAACGAGGCGGAAAGAAGGAAAGCAATTTTCGACACGTCCAAGGTGCAGTTCAGTATTGAGATCCCGTTTGCTCTACTATACTATTTACATGAATACGCATTTTCTGTACATACGCATCCCTTGTCGAGATTTTGGTGTTATAAGTGGAAGGGAGTACAGCTTGAGGCGTAACGCAGGAAAGGAGGTCCCGGTTGACGGGGGACCAACCTGGTAAATAAATAAAGGCAAATGATTAGGACAGTAGAGTGGTATGGCAGCTTTAGATAGTTAAGTTGGGGGTGGAGAGGGGTGGGAGGATGGCCAACAAGGTGGCGAAGGGCAATGCCGGCCAATACTGCAAGCCGCTGACGCGGGACGGCTCCGGATACCAACTTAGTAGGTCCGCCAACTCCTCCTAGGGCCATAAGGTGGGATAGAGACGAGGGAATTAGATAGAAGTACAAAGTGGGACACGCTCATAATTGAGAAAGCTTACGAATTAAAATTAGGAAATATCAGCACAGTTGGAGCACGAACACACACGGGCATGAAACATACATAAGGCAGTCAGGTAAGCGAGGGATTGTTGACGGCTGCTGAAACGAAAGGACATCAGTATTGGCCAGAGGGCCACAAGACGCAACCACTTATATTTTTGTGCAGGCGACTCCCTACGATCAGGAAGCAAATGGTTTTGTATTGTCCAGTTCCCTCACACAAGGGAGCTGGACAATAGAAACACAATGCTGACAATAGCCCAGATTGTGAGGGGGCACATGAGTATGTTGTAGGCGCTACAAACGAGAAGGTTGAGACGTCAGCAAATATTTAGGCTGCGGCGGCCCCGGTCCCTGCTAGAAATAGGCGCTGCGGCGCTGTTGTGTTTGTGTTGAAGCCATGTGATTACTTGCAGCTTGTACGAAGCTTGTGATGTCGAAGCCATTTACCGGCGTAGTTGTGTTGTAAATGCAGCTTGAAGCTTCAATTTGTCGAGAAGTGGAGGTAGTGGTCTCGGCTCCTGCTGGAAATGGGGAGGTTTCATGCATATCGCCAGAGCTATTCGCACCATGCGGTGGTCACTCCCAACATTGCATCCGGAAAGCGTTGCCACGTCACGAACGAAGTCAAATTCTTACAAAAACATGATCTATTTCACTGCGGGAACTACCATTCGGACTTCTCCATGCCCACTTCCTTCCAATCTTTTCTTGAAAACTGTGTTGGCGATAATAAGAACATTTGCGTCGCAAAACGAAAGTAGTGAAACACCTCGATCATTTCGGTTACCAGTTCCAAAAGGCCCACAAGCAACTCCTCTGTTCTAACGTCCAACAATTGAATTGAAGTCCCCACAAATGATTTCTGGTGGTGCTGATCCCTTAGTGGTTATTTTGGCAGCTTCTTCTTCGTTCAAAAATGCTCCAAATCGTCGTCAGGTGCCGTAGGAGTTGGGGCGTGTACTTGAATGAGAATGAAGCGCCTTCATTTTATAAAAAATTCGGCCTAGATCACTCGAGCTGATGTAACGGATTCCGTTGAATTCTTTTTTTCATTTCCAAGGATCATTTGCAAGGACATATACAACCCTGCATACGTGGGGACGGTGACGCAACGTCCACTATTGTGAAGTACAAGACCAGATTCAAGATGAGTGTACTCACGGTTCGGTCTTCGAGTTTCAGCCAGTCCGAATACAGCAAACTTCACATTTTTGACATTAGCTTCCAAATTTGCGAGTCGTTGTTGAGAGCCCAGGCCCCGGACGTTGACGGTGGCTATCTTCATATAGGTTTCTCACGGGAATCGCTACTGCCTCCTGGGTTTGACGGCGAAGTCATCGTCGGCAGGAAACCGACCGCCTGCAGGAGGGTAGACGAATGGAATGGGCATTTTATTATCTTTTATGAATTTCTATAAATCAAATCTCATAGTTCTGGGTTGTCGGTGATTCCGCTCCTCCACGTGGTGCCGCCGGGGACTGCCACTCGCGAGGGTGGTGCTGAGCTAAACGCGGACACCAGCGTCAGGTTCGCGCGACAAGTCGGCTGGTCATCTCAAGTCGCAACTATGGATCGAATCGTCACATCATCGAACAGCCAGGGCGTTCCCCAGAGGCGACGCGCGGAGGCTTCGCCCGACCTTCGTGACGAGTGTGCAAGGGCTACCGGTTCAAGGACGGAACAGGCCAAAGAAGCTTGTCCGAACAAATTCGTACTCGCAGAAGTTGAAGCCTATGCGAATTGCCACATTAAACGTAGGCACGCTCACAGGACGGAGCCGCGAGTTGGCCGAAATGTTGAAAAGGCGCAAGGTGGCCATTGCATGCATCCAAGAGACCCGATAGAGAGGGCAAAAAGCGTGCGATTTTGGAGACGGATACAAGCTCAGTTACTACGGCATATCCAATAGCAAAGGAGTGGCTATTGCCGTTGACACCGAGCTGCGCAACGCCATTTCGGAAGTACAGCGTTACTAAGATAGGCTCATCTCCGCTACCATTGACTGTGAAACTTGCCGTGTACACTTGTTCTCTGCATATGCTCCACAATGTGGCTGCGAAGACAACGAGAAGGAACGGTTCTGGACAGATTTGCAAGACAAGGTTGCAGCGGTTCCTGAAGGCGACTTCCTCTTGTTATGTGGCGATCTTAATGGGCACGTTGTCGTGCAGCGGAACCGGTACAGCTGCCATGTGGACTACGGATATGGTGCACGCAACGAAGACGGATGCAGAATTCTGGATTTCGCTGAGGCGAACGACCTTGTCATCTCTAACACTTTCTTCAAGAAGCGTGAAAGTCACCTAGTCACTTATGCTAGTGGAGACCGAAAAAGCAAATTAACTACGTGCTAGTGAGGAAACTCGGTATGCTGGTTGTAAGCAATGCCAAGGTTGATCCATCTGGGTGTGTAGCACCTCAACATAAGCTGCTCGTGGCTGACATAAAGATAAGGAAGCCCAAGCAAGGATATGGCGGTTCCATGGTACCGGGAAAAATCAAGTGGTGGAGGCTACGCGATGAAAGTATTGCTGGCAGTTGCGCTTTCCCTCCCACAGATGGTTGCACCATCGATGCTACTTGGACATCCACCCGCAGCTCTGTCACAGCTGCCGCCAAGGCTGTGCTAGGAGCTACCACGGGCCAACGGCGAGTAGACAAGCAAGCATGGTTGTGGACGGAAGAGGTAAAGCAGAAAGTAGCAGAAAAGAAGACCACATACAAGGCGTGGTACGCTCAGAAAATGCTGCGAATTGGAACAACTACATCGCTGCCAGAAGGGAGGCTAAGAAATCTGTCGCCGCGGCGAAAGCTGAACACTTTCGAGACTTGTACGAACGGCTGGGTAAGGAAGGTGAGAAAGGCATCTACCGATTGGCGAAAAGTCGAGCACGGTCGGCGCAAGACATTGACCATTATATGTGCGTGAAGGATGGAGATGGACAGCGGCGTCACAGTAAGCGAAGGTTACTCAACCGTTGGCAACAATATTTCAACGAGATCTCTAACATCGAGTTCGCTCATCCACCAATTCCGGAAGGCTCAGTGATTGCTGGTCCAGTTACGTGCATTACTACAGAAGAGGTCACCAAGGCAATCGACAGCATAAAGAATCGGAAGTCGCCCGGACCAGATGACATTCCGGCAGAATTCTGGAAAGTGAAAGAACAGCGAGAGATTGGAATTTCATGGCTCACGCGATTTTTCAATGCAGTCGTCAACTCCTGCCGCGTCCCGGAAGAGTGGTCCACGAGCATCACTATACCAATCTTCAAAAATAGAGGAGATTCCGCAGAATGTTCGAATGATCGCCCGATTCGCCTTTTGTCGCATACCATGAGGATCTTCGAGCGGATCCTCGATCAACGGCTTCGCAACATCGTCGAACTAAGCATCAATCAATGTGGATTCGTGAAGGGTTCCAGAGCAACTGATGCGATCTTTGCCGCTCGCACACTTCTGGGGAAACATCGCGAGAAACAAAGGCCGCTCCATCTAGCCTTCCTAGACCTGGAAGAAGCGTATGACCGCGTTCCACACCAACTAATCTGGTATGCGCTTCGTGAACATGGAGTGCGAGAAATCCTTGTCAAATGGATCCGAATGTTGTACGCGGGCACCACTAGTCGAGTGAGATGTGCAGTTGGTATCTCTGAGAGCTTTCCCATTAACGTTGGCGTCCATCAAGGATCAGCGCTCTCACCGTTGCTTTTCATCCTCGTCATGGATACAATTACACGAGATTTGCAGAATAATGCTCCGTGGACCCTGCTGTATGCCGACGACATCCTTCTAGCAGCCACTAGCAGGGAGTAACTCCAGAATCGGATCCAGACCTGGTGCGATCGTCTTAGCCAGCACGGTCTTCGCCTCAATATCAAAAAGACATGGAAACGGTTCAAGATGTGGGCACCATCCAAGTCAATGGCGAGGATCTACCAAAGACCACGTGCTTTAGGTATCTTGGGTCCCGCTTACGAGCCGATGGAGGTCTCGATGACGAGATAAGAGGGAGAATAAGCACGGCATGGATGCGATGGAGAGAGATTACCGGAGTGCTTTGCGATAAACGCATGCCAATTCGCTTGAAGTCGAAGGTATATAGGACCATGGTCCGCCATACCGCATTATATGGATCCGAATGTTGGCCCGTTACAAAAGGCACTGAACGTCAACTTCACGCTATGGAGATGCGGATGCTTCGGTGCTCGTTGGGCATCTCACGACTAGACCACGTTTGCAACGAAGTTAGACGACACATGGGTGTTGCGCCCATTACACAGAAAATGCGAGAAAGACGATTGCAGTGGTACGGCCACGTCATGCGAGCTGCACTAATACTGTCGCTGCCACTGTATATCGCTTCGAAGTCGACGGCAAACGACCTCGTGGGAGATCAAGGCAGCGATGGCAGGACACCATCAAAGAGGACCTGAAGACCGCACAATTGCGCCACGAAGATAATCAGGATAACCATAGGATATTCGAATTCACATTTTTTGGCGCTGGGGAACTAACACGAGCAAATGCGTTGGAAGCGTAAACAGAAACTACCCCGTTGGTCCTACAAAAAACTACGCGGCCTTGCACCTCACATGCGCATTCTTGCAACAGCGCTTCCGGTTCCTACCGTGGCAGCATATGAGCTTTTCCTGTAGCTGTTTCTCATCGGAATTTCATTCTTTTCGCTCGTCACTTTGCATATGGGCAGGCAAAATACTGCTACGAAAGGAAAGGATGTACACTGTCCGATTCCCTCAAATGCTTGCAGAGAGCTTCACCCTGATAGCTTTCTTGCTTCTTCAGTCGATTGTCACAGGAAGAAAAGTTCTGACTGAAGCCCAACAACTGCTATGCATGAAAAAGTGCACCCATAAGATTTCCCAGAAACATTAATGTTTAAAAAAGACTCGAATACTAATAAGAGCTTGTGTGCTTAATGCGTAAGCCACGAGGTTTGTAGGTGGGAGCTTTAATTCAGCCAACAATTGATCTTCACGTAGTTTTCAACATGGCTCAAGACTCAAGAATCGCTCTCTATCCCTCCAAACGCCTCATCCCTCCTAGAGCTTCTGACGTCATCCCAGGAATGCAAGAGAAATTTCAGAACATTGAATATAAGCTCACACTAGGTTCCACCGGTGAAAGTAGGGCCGTTCTCAGTTGGTACGTCGGTAACAATGAAATCAATTAGGTTCCGTACTCGTGGCAGAAACATCAAACGTTCTACAAAAACGACTCAACTATGTCGAAGCTTTAAGATGACAGAGTTTGGAGTCTAGTGATCAAAAAACAAGGTCTGTAGACCCTTTGAAATCTCGTCACAGCTCAACAGATGCAGCAGAAAGGAGGTATGTCCTTACAGCAGAAAATTAGCATTGTGTCACTTTGTAGTTGGGTACGTGGCTTCAAGGGCTGGAAAAGTCGATCGCAGTTACGAGAAGCCCGATAACAGTGAAATGAAGCTTCGAATGCACGATTGCGAATAGTACTCTATGTCATCACCACTTTTATAGAGAATCGACCAGTGTACATTTCAGGTCTGTGGCTTCGTCTGAAAGAGCGAAAAATCCGATGCTATTACTAGAGCATGATGCGTAGTGATGTTTAGGACCACACCACGGAGGAAACGCTCACCTGAGACCGCGCATCGATTTTCGTCCTACACAAATGTGATAAACGGAGCAGTGTTTCGTAGCTACGTTCTCGACTTTAGACAAATGAACTTTTTGAAATTGGGCGATTCTACGCCAATCTCGCTATCTGATTCACGATTCCCATATGAACAAATAAGAAGTGGATATTGAGCAGGCCTACGCGCTTACTCAGCGCACTGAAATGGAAAGGAGATCCCGAATTCTGAAAAAAAAACACACATGGGCCGAATCGAGGGTATGGTGCACTCTGGGGCGAATGTTGAAGCCCAGCTCACCACAAAACGATCAGGTTGCTTGAGTGGGATTATGTAGGCATCACACACAATTATTACTTTGTGAGGTGAAACCTGAGAGCGCTACTCCAAGATGAAGCTTCTAACTCTAAAGGAGGTTCTTATTCAGGGGTGGCAAAACGAAGGAGACGCTTCCTTTCCAAAAGGGCACTAACCACACTTTGCTATGTTCAAACCAATGCTCACAAGTGAAGGTTGAAGAGCACGCCATTCTATCAGTAAACTTCTCAATTGCTTTCTACACCGAGGACATCAGAAGAATATGCCATGGAAAGGTGGTGCACGGTTCGAACTCGACGTGGTCCTCGACCAATCATGGACCATACGAAGTTATTGAAAAGCGAGCACAAGTGGCCTTGCACTTTCAGAGCTACTGCCTCCAAGAATATATTCATCAACTTCCCGATTGAAGTAATCATGCAGCTAGCTCAGGCAGAGCTGCATCATGACCTCCTTGTATCCGACGGAAGGACATTTCAGGAATATTTTGTGAAGAGATTCTCACTGACCATGACATCCTCTGCGAGTTGAAGCTTGCTTATACTATGAATTACGAGCAACGTGTCTCATTTTTTGGCCACCCCTGTAGATCCCGACTAGCTGTTCAACAGTCTCTACATCTTCTGAGATGCTCAATCTTGAACCTGCTTCTGAAAAAAAGTGTTCAAAGTTCTACGGAGTGCCGTAGCTGTCGATTCGGCTAATTACCGCCGGATGGACGGTCCCCCGTTTCGCAACGCGAAAATCAAGGTGTCTGCAATTAATGTGGAAGTGAATCATGCTGTTTTGTTCCAGCAGATATATCTCTTCCAAAGATTACCTAGCATGATGTAAAAGAGGGGTCTTTAGTAAACACTCAAATTCTTCGTTTGAAAAGAAACCACACTGCTATGGGACAACCTAACACAACAATTGCTTATAAGGTCCAGATTTGTTATTTATTTACTTATTCATCAGATATAGTATGCCTTTCTTTCGTAGCAAATCCAATGACGGCAAGTAAGTTTATGTCCCGTAGGATACTGTCGTAAAAAAGCTGTGGCGTAACAAGCATCAAATATCGTTTAGTACAGTATTCATGGAACTTCTGTTGTCGGAAATGTCGTGGCGATTGTATGCGAAAAAGTACACACAACAAATTAATTTTGTGATCCTTTATAAGGGAGACTGCAGTGAAGTCGACATATTCTCGCATGCTGATCCAATCCGCTTGTCTGCTTCTCGTTTTCGGCTCCGCAGTCCTTGGCGGTTCGGTCACGGTGGGGATCGACGATATTAAACGTGTATCTTCGCCAACGGTACGTTGAAGTGCACCTGAATAATTCAAAAAAAATTGAATATAATTGATGAAAAACTTTTGCCACGATATCACCCTGTCAAAAAACGAGTTTTTCGAAGTAGCAAGCAGCTGGAAGGCAAAAGCAACTGTGGTAATAAATGTTACGGAGAGTTGAGAGTGGTTGATGTGTGCAAGTTGTTTACTTACAATAATATGGATACGTGCTCAGTAGCTAGTGGAAGATTCTGCGATAAAGTCGAAGGTCGAAGATGGGGAAACTCACCTAGTGGAGATTCAGGCGGACCCGTAAGGTTGCGAACCGACACATATTCGCTTCAATTTAGCGTGTCTGTCCCCGCAATCGACGCATCACGCCCACCGAGTGACTAGCTTGCCGCAGACTCGAGCCTTAGCAGAGAGAGAGAGCGTTAGCGATGAAAAGAGTTGCGCATGTGTGAGTCACATCAGTGCGGAAATCGCGGGCAAAGAAGGATTCCCATTTCTCGGTTCTGGGTCATTTCTATGCCTGACCACCTTTATTCTGACGAGGTGCCTTCTAACCGTAAATTCCTACTCTAACACCTTGACGACAGCGTGAGGCGGTAACGCGTCACACTTTCACCCCATTTTTGCTAGTTATTTTTGATTTATCTGGTATTTTTCATATTTCGGAAGAGTGTGCATGCACTATCTCAAATGAGAAACCGTGCGTCAATCACTAGTAGTGAAAGTATTGAAAAAGTTTTGATGATTGTAAAAAAAATAAACCAAAATGTGCCGAGGTACACGCACAAGGGGCTGTCGTCAACGTGTTAAGGGCGTCCATAGGCAAAGCACTTGAAATCTTTTGTGGTTTCCAGTAATTATGATAATTGCACTGTATTGATCAATAACAGTCGTCTTATGCCCTTCACGACTCTTTTTGCGATGATTTTTATATTGCGGTTTGATAATAAATAAAAGTCACCACCCAAAGGGAGTATTTCGTTAACTCATAGAAAGTAGCCAGCAATATAAGTTATTCTCTGAGAAAGTGATCATTTTCATTTCTCAATCTTCTATCAATGCAAACTTCGTAATTTTTGATCGAGTAACTCTGGAAATTTTCAGACAACCTGTTCGGATACTCTTAGAAAGACGTGCCCTAAGTTGGCTGAGCAAGGTGCTTGTTATGGTCCTAATAAAGAGGTCGTCGGAAGGACATGTCAATACTCGTGCAATGCTTGTGATGACTGCGACGATCGTTTGCCTCCAAAGGATTGCATTGATCATGTCGTGTACAAAGGTCTGTGTGAAATAATGCCTTACAAGCTATGGTGCCAGAAAAGTTGTGGGCTTTGTCCTAATTGCAAAGATACCCATCCTCATGAAGGCGAATGTGAAAAGGCTCGCAAAGATGGTCGTTGTTATGACAACATGGCATTGTACCGATTTTTCTGCAGAAGGACTTGCAAATTTTGTAATCGCTACTTGGACTGAAAGCACATTCCAGCATTGGACAGGTGTGGGTGGCGACCATGGTTAAAGTAGTTGTGGTGATTAGTTGTTGCTTATGAATGAAAGCTTGAAAACTGTCCAAGAATCAGTACAATCACACCGTGAGCTGGTAATGTGATGAAGCTTACCTACGAGATCATCACTGATCAGTCTTGGGCCTTCACGGTAACATACGCTATTCTGTCATGAAAATAAGATGAGGTAACCACTGAAGCTTTTTAGGCGTGGAATGTAGACCCTACCTGAACTACTATAAGCGCGCAGTGTGATTTCGGTGAATCTTGGCGGTTTTATGTTTTACTTCAGTATGATGTACTGCATCAATCGGTTGAGTTTCATTTTCTAATGCATCAACTCCCATCTATTCAGTCGTGCAATGTACCCGTGCCTTCAAAGAGCCAGAAATTGACGGGTGCAGGCCATGTACCATAACTGACGACGGAAGCGAAGAAACGGCGCTGTCAACTGCCACGTTTTCGCGGCCTTTCTCAGTCGTGGTATATAGTCTGCACCTGGCAATTTCTGGCTTGCTGAAGGCGACGGTAGCTTTGGCTCCCATGCTTGTCATAATTGGAACAAAATTCATGACTTCTCGAATGCTCATAATTCGCAGTCCAATAAATATTTTTTTGCTGCGTAACATTCCATTCAAAGAGTGATGCAGAGAGAAGACGAACACTGAGAAGTGACAGTGTACGCAGTGATAACCAGAAAAGTGTTGATCTGGTTGAAGGAATCGTTCATACTGTCGAGAAGTTGGGATATTATAAACGATGCCTCATCACATGGAAAGTGGCTCAAATTATGGAACTGGGTGCAGGGAGATTCGATGCCGTCCTCAGAGTCGGCAGCTGGAATAAGGGCGATG